>WBNQ01048467.1:0-13217 GCA_013401375.1 Spizella passerina | reverse complement strand
TTGCTTCACTTGATGCCATCTGTAAGCTGTCCTGCTAATTCCCCTTGGAGAACCTATTTGCATGGCCAACTGCTTTTTGAAATGTAACTTACAGGGATCAGTGAGTGACTGACACACCTATACAAAGATAATAAAACTCTATGAATATAAATTACTGGTTTATCCATGATTTTTGTCTGAGGCACTGTTTCATTCTGTATTACAGAAGCATTAAAGAAACTGCAGATCCATGTTACAACCCCTTTTGGTGACCAACCTAGTTTAAGAAGTTCCACAGCCTTTTCCATCATCACTTCTGAGAGGGTATCATCATCTCCCTCAATTAGGCTGATTCAACTCTTTGATTGTATCCAGACTGCTAAATGATCAATTTAGAAAAAAAAAAAAATCATTACTCACTCCTGGCTCACCCAACCTGTATTATTTTGCTCTTTCAACAAAGTTTCTTTAACAGTACTGCCAGAGAATCATTTCCATAAAAGTGATAAATCTTCTGTGTAAGTCAGGAATGGGTGATGGGGATGAAAGGTCTTACCCTGTGTCTAGTGCTAAAAAAATAATAAAATGGAGCTTGAGTTTCAGTGTGGAAATTGTCTTTAAAAGGACAATTTCCACACTGTTTTCTGAAGTAGACCTAATAAACATACACTTTAGGTATATGTTTATTAGGTCTGCTTCAGAAAACAGCCCTGGTACTCCACAGATTTACATTACATCAGTGAAAACAAGAGACCTTGAATACTTGAAAGAAATAATCCCAAGATATGTGGGCACAGACATGAGTGCAGGCCTGACTGGGAGCTCAGAGCAGCCACAAGCAGTGTGATCTCAGTGCTGTCTTCCCCTCTCTACTGAGAAAAGCACTGAGAAAGAAAAGCAGGGCTGACATGGAGCCTCCCCGCCTGCTCTAGGGGGGCCAGTTGGGACAGCATCTGCTGGGCCATCTCCCGTTCTCCTGCCTGCCATGGGGACAACAGGGAGCTGGGCAGTGGCTGCAGATGGGGGGGCACAGCTGCTTCCAGGGAGGGTGGGTACACAATGCAGAAAGTGATTTAGTCCTCAGGTCCAGTCTCCTCAGCTGCCAGGCTCAGATAATCTTAAGTCCTTCTTCAAGTTGGACTTCTAAAGCAGTAGGGTCGTAAACGACAGAGAAAAATGGAGAACTATAAATGTATGGAGTAAGAGTATTCTTATTCTTATATACAAATTCAGAGTTGAGAAATCAGATTAGTTGTTTACAGAATTTCTGCCTAGCAGTTCTACTTGATGTCACGTATCAGAATATAATGACTATGTAACATGGAGAGGCAAACCCATTAAATTTGAAGCACTTGTACTTGAACTGGGAGTTGTTCAAAGAGGAAGGTGTGGCACATAGTGCAAGAAATGTGCAAAGAAGAATTCCTGCCTTATCATAAGACAAGCAAAATTATTATTGCCTGGTACTTTACACAATGATGCAACCTTATTTTAGAAACTGAAAGTGCAAAAGTGCTTTGGCATCTAGAAGAGATTATTTTTCCTTATTTTCTATCAATCAAATGATCTACAGGAACTGTATAATTCTAAATTTGTTGGTCCTCTTCATTTTAGGCCTAAAATTGCATTAAGCTGTGGCTGTCTTGAGTAGCTAAGCTCCCAGGTCCTGATTAAATTCTTATGGAATTTGCATATGGGGTTATGTAGTATAAATGCCTACAAACATCTTATTAGAGATTATGATCAGAAAAGTACTCATAAAATTGATACATACTTCTATAGTTTTAAGAGCAGCCAGACAAACAGTGATTGTAGAGACCCATTTTTCCTGCCTGCTACAGTGGCTTCTGTTGTCATTTTATTGCAAAGCACCCATACCTTCTCAGTGATTTCTCATGGGTATCTCCTCACAGCACTGACTCCTTCATCTTCACAGTACGGCCAACAAACAGCAGCTCCTGTCACAGCACAACCAACAAACCAGCTAACTCACTCTTTTGTAGCACTCGTCTTATTGGACACAGCTGTGGCCTGTTAAGGGCAGGCCTGTTCCTAATCTTTGGTGATTGGTACAGCTGCAGCTCCTCAGGTGTGAGACTGCCTTCTGAACTATCTTTATTTTCTTACATTCTATCCCTCCACAGCTTCTGCAGTACCCACTCAGTCTTTCTGGAGGCAGAAAACCTCAATTCACCAGGTCTGTAATAAATGGGGTCCAAATTATACTCCCAAGGTTACTTCTCTGGGTTTCTCTCCCTGGCTATGTTGGCTGAATACATTCAGTATAAATAGAAATTTAAAGTCTCCCATATGCTACTTGAGTGAAATCCTAAAAATGGTACTGTCCCACTAGTATTTTGAGTATCACACATGTATGGCCCTGCTTCCTCTGTCACAAGTATTATGTGACACCTGAGGCTTTTCTTATTCACAGTATTGCAGGCTAGCATATTTTTTTTTTAGTTCTCTAGACTTCTAGAAAAACTGTCAGTACTCAAGAATTCCTCTACCAGATGAAGTGAGAAGGAGATGACTTATTTTTTTTCCCTGCAATCTTAAATTTGCTTACGTAGTTTTCTTTTGATAGCATCAGCATTAAAAATGTGAGGTATGGCAACAAAAATCTATGGGTTTTTTTAAAATGGTTTGTTAGAAAACAGTAAGCTGCTGAATTCTGACCAATGCACAGTAGGGGAACATGTAGTTTTTTATGTCAGCAGAATGAGAGATTCCAATTTGTACTGTCCCCATTCCAGGCTTGTGTGAATCTTGTAACAGCAATCTGCTCTTGCAGAGTCACAGAACAGGTCAGGCTGGGAGGGACCACAGTGGTCATCAGGTCCAGCCCCCCTGCTCAGGCAGGGTCATCCCAGAGCACAGGGAACAGGATTGTGTCCAGACAGTTCCTAAATATCTCCAGTGAGGGAGACTCCACAGCCTCTCTGGGCAACCCATTCTGGTGCTCAGTCACCTGCACAGTAAAGAAGTTCTTCCTTGTGCTCAGGTGGAACTTCCAGTGCATCAGTTTCTGTCCAATGCCTCTTTCCTATTGCTTGGCAACACTGAGAAGAGCCTGTACCCATCCTCTGACATCCTCTTTTCAGATACTTGTGCATATTGATGAGGTCCTTTCTGTCTTTTCCAGACTGCAGGCCCAGTTCCCTCAACCTTTCCTTGTAAGAGATGCTGGAGTGTGACTGTGTTCACAGGGGTCTTAGGATGAGGGAAGAGATGTAGATCTGACTCCATATTTCAGAAGGCTTGATTTATTATTTTATGATATATATTACATTAACACTACACTAAAAGAATAGAAGAAAAGGTTTCATCTCAGAAGGCTAGCTAAGCTAAGAATAGAAAGGAATGAAAACAAAGGTCTGTGGCTCAGACAGAGAGAGAGCCAGCTGTGCCGAGATTGACCATTAATTCCAAACATCCACATGAGACCAATCATGGATCCACATGTTGCATTCCACAGCAGCAGATAACCATTGTTTACATTTTGTTTCTGTGGCCTCTCAGCTTCTCAGAAGGAAAAAATCCTAGGAAAGGATTTTTAATGAAAAGATGTTTGTGACACTGGAGATACAGAAGACACCTTCAAGACAGAGCTGCACTTGTTTCTGAACTTCAATTTGGAAAATGAGATAGTTCACATCCCTCTAGTTCTTTGCAATTCAAGATTGAAAAAATGTGACATACAAAGGGAGAGTGGAACATCTATTTGATTAAGCAATGTAATCCTAAGTATTGAGATATTACCAAAGTAAACTTTCAAGGCTTGGTAATGTATGTATTGATAAAATTAGGATGGAATTGTTTTAGATTTTTATAGATGCATATGTGTGCAAAACAATGGCTTATTTCTAATTTTATCACCTTCATATTTTGATACAAGCACTGGTTTTCTGAATGGCTTTAATCCTGGTTTTAGTTCTTTTTTTAAATCAATATCTTTAAAAACCGAGCAGGCATGTTGATATGCCCTTTGGCAAGGAAAGAAATCAGGTCAATTAAAAAATCATGCCAAATCTGTGAAGGAAGGATTGTCTAAGAAGTCATAAAACAGGTTAATCCCCTCATGAGTGAGCGTGAAGAAGCACTTTTGAGAACCTGAAATTGATTTGAACAATGGGAATTCATCCTGTACCACCAAGACAAGAAAGTTCCAGGATGGAATGGATCCCTGCTGACCTGCATTGTGTCACTTTCAAAATTTCTGGGAGTCAAGCATTGATTTATGCAGTTGATTTTGAGCATAGGGTAATGCTCTTTCATCTTAGTTTTGGAATCAACTTGACTAAGCAATCTGTAGGTGTACCTGTGGGAAGCCCTGGACATCTGCTAAGTGCTTGCTCTAATGACTGCATGGGCTTTCTCTGGCACTGCTAAGCATGTGAATGATTAGCTTATTATTGATCACCACAGAGAAATGGTTTAGAAATTGATGTCCTTTAACAATGTATTTTTTTAAAAGGAAAACTGGATTCTTTTTTTAAATTCATACAAGAGTTATACTCCTACATAGATTGGTTGTATATGAACAATCCAGAATATCAACTCAGTTGTTTAGAGCAAGAGTTCAGATGGTGTTTAGAAGAAGACAATATGTCTTTCCTTAGTCTTTCAGTGCCAATATTTTTATTGTCATTCATAGTCCAGTAATGTGTGTTTTTAATTTAGCTGGTAGATCTTCTACAGCCTTCTTCTACAGTGAAATGAGAAATTTCTATGCCCATTAGAGGCATTAAAAAATGAAGTATTTCATTTGGGAACCATAAAGTTTCAATGCCACTGATTTACTTCCTGGATTTTCAACTCAACAGATTTGATTTATCGAGACAGAACTATGATTTTTTTTTTTTTAATGTGATGGCTTGAATAAATGATGTGACATGACATGGTTCACCTCCCAATGGCAACAGTTAAGCAAAGCTGATGCTTTCTCATATGCAGTACTTGGAAGAGATGCACATGGTGTCTGTTCCTGACTGTTGGCTACACAATATGAGACAGTTGTTGCTTGGCAGCACTTAGAAATTGTTTGACAGATAATGGATTGTAAGAACTTGGTCTCTGTAGAGCAAGAGGGCTTGGAGGTTATTCCTACTGTCAAATTACTGCAGGTTTAAAAAAAGCCTGCTACAGCAAATCATTTAGCCTTTCCACACCACAAAAAAAGGGATGGTTGAAGAAGTGGAAGGAGATTAACTTGCACTAAATCTGATCCTATTAAGATGTATTTAGATTGCTAAATTCTCAAGATTTTTGTAAAGGACAAACCATGCCAAAAGGAATCACACTCTTCCTGTGTTCAGAAGCATTACATTTTAAATTATGTAGGTTCTACTGCTTTTTCCTAAATCACAGATAAAAATAATGGACAGCTTGGTGCCCAGCATTCTTTGCTCTGTTCTATTGGAGCACATAAATTGAGAATTGCTTGAGTGACCATGTTAACTTTTAAAAAACAAACAAACAAACAAAAGACCCAGACTCTGAAGTTCCTGTTTTTACGTGAATAATTACATTGTTTTGGTCAAATTACATTGTTTGGGTTAAGTTAAATTAAATTTTTGGGATTATAAAAGGGCAGTTTGCTCCACATCATTAGTGTTAGAAGACCCATATAGAAATTGCCATGGGATCACATACGGATGTGATGTACCAGTGTATTTATCTGTCTTTATTTCACCTTTTGCTGGGCTTTTGTGTGCCTGACAATCCTGGGCTTTTTATGTCATCTGCCAGCATAGGAGAGCCAACAACCAGGAAAAAGGGGGGATGAGCAGGGTGTGCCACTGGGAAGTTAGTAAGGCAGACTGTGACCCCTGCTGGGATTCCAGTCCTGACCAGCACTCTCAAGGTCAGGAGGGAAAATTGCCCTTTCCAGTCTTATTAGAATATCTTGTATACTGAAAAACCAACAGAAATCCTTGGTCATTAAGGTTGGTTTTGTGCTGCACAAGTATTTTTCAACTAGCATTGCAGCTGAGCTGGTGAGTCTGAATGCCTCAGCCTTGAAGGATGACTGCTGGAGAACTGAAAATGTGTGAGCTCAGGGTCATCCTAACCTGATTTCACTGCACATGAGTGTGTTCTTTATTGTGCTGTCAAGGGCAGAGCATTCACAAGTCTCTCTCACAGCCACATCCAACAGGGAAACCTCTCTCCTGAGTATTTGACTGAATGGGGGTAATGTGGATAATGTAGCTCTGCCCTTGAAAAACCAGCCTGCAGTCTGCTGCCCAAAGGTGATTGGACGTTCAGAACCCTGCTACTGACTAGTTAGTATTAGCTTTCTGCATCATAATTATCTTCTTGAAAACAGGTTAAACATCCCCCCCAAAAAAACCTGCATACAGTGATGACACTGCTAATTCATTTCTACAGAAAAGGTTAGAGAAAAACTAAGCAATCATGGCTTAACCACCTCAGCATATAAAGCTGTACACAAAGGCATAGTTCAGACTATGACAGAGACAGGTCGGTGTCTGGAAGAGAGAATGACCTTGCTTGTTTTAGAATTTATAATATACCTCAATTCCTTGAGACCTTTTCTGCAACCGAGGACAGCTCACAGTGCTGACACATTTCTTTTAGTACTAGAGAATTAACTGCACAATCATACTTGTTCTGAGAAATAGAAAATGCCCTGGAGGAACTGAATGGGCACTTAAAAAAATGTGAATTTTTTTTGGAAAGGAATGTCATCATCACTCTGTAGAGCACCTTTCATCTTAGTGTTTCCATCAATAAACAGAAGAAACAAATTTTCTGAAAATGCTCATCTGAAAATGCTGATGCTTCTGAGAAGATCATCTAGACAGACATTTTCTTCCTCACTGTATGACAAGAGATTGCAGCATATGGAAATGTGTCATCAGACAACTACCTCAAATGCCAACCTCCTTCTTTCCCCCTTCATAGGGCATCAGTTCCAAATAACTTACAGAATTGTCCTGGAAACTGTGAAGTGTGAAACCACCTGGATGAACCCCCTCATTGATCTCTGACACATGATCAGTCTTCTCACAATGAGGACAAAAGGATTTATGCTATTTCTGCAAAACCTGGATGATGCATGGAGGTCTTTGCTAGACTGATCACTGCCTTTTGGAATACTGGCTATCCATCATGTGCCCAGACAGCCATCTGTCAGGGAGACTGATTCAGCAAATTTAAAAGGGGGCTGGTATGTAGGATAGCTTTGAGGGTGGTGTTGGTGAGAAACTGGGCAAAAGATTTTGGTCTGTCTGATTCTGCAGTTGTGCCCTGAACACTCATACTGATTCATTACCAGTAAAGAAGAGGTCAGGTATATCCTCTACACACTTGCTTTATTATTGTAGCCACTGTATTTTTCACTGCTCCATTAAAAACCCATGAAGAGAAATTTTGCAAGACCTTCTATACTGTGATTTCATAAGGCTTCAAAAGAATGATTTGACTAAAGAGAGGCAAATACATCTAAGATAAAATCCATATTTTCTTTTATTTCTAACTTAATGGCATTACAAATAAATCCCTTTGCTGTGCTTGAAGTGACACTTACCTTTTACTGTCCTCAGTGCAGAGCTACCCAGGCATTCCTCATGCACCCAGAAGATGTTACTGCTAATGCAGCTAAGCAGAAACCCTTCTCAGCCACAGTGTTGCTTGTGCAGCTATTGACATTGCAAAAGAAGATCTAGCTGTAAAGAAAAAAGTGATGTTTCCACTGATTTTATTTTCTTTTATTGTTCACCCAAATTATCAGTAAATTACAATGCTCTCCAGGTTTGGATGTTTCTATTGCACCTATATAAAAGTCATAATGTAAAAGTCATATTTCACAAGACAACTATTATGACATCTTGTTTATCTGCACTTAGAAACTGTAAGGCTCAGATCAGCCTGTTATGCTGTCTAAACATTTATTTTGCAGACATAGCTATTAGAGCTCCCTGACCTCCTCCTAAAATATACCAACCCCCTCCCGTTGCTTGGAAGGCAACTTTAGATACAGATATTGACAGGGGAATTCATTGGAGAGCACCATGTTTAAGCAAACAGCAAGAAAAGGTGCCTCAGGAAAAGCTCAGTAAACCTTGTGTAATGATTAGAAATTTTTGTCCTCAGTCAAACAAGAGGCAAGCCTAACACAGAACTCACTCTCCATCAGTGTGTCCTCTTCTCCACAGCTGTGCCTGCACACAATAAATAGATGCCTTTTCTTCGTTTTGGGACCGGGGAAAAGCCCTGACCTCAGAGCCAGGCAGCAGCAGGGCTTGGCAGAGTTGGGAATCTGTGAAACACCCACCAGCCCTGGGCACTGCTGCAGCTGGTCAAGCACCAAAGCCATGGCAGGGATTGCTCCGTTCACAGCTTCCCAACTCTGCTTCTGTCCTTGCTGAAAGGTACCACCTGTGCCAGCTCTGGAGTGAGCAATTAATGCTGGGAAAGGGGAGAGGGAATGGATGGTGAGGGTGTCTTGCTGATCTGTTGCCTGAAGCAATTGCCCACTTACCAGAAGCAAGTCCTGCTCATTTTTTGAGGCCAATCTGTGCTCAGGTAACAGAGTGGACAGCCAGCAGAAGTCCTTATTGATAGTACTCTGAAGAAATGACTTTTCAATGGGGTGACAATGAGGTGATATTTAAATAGAGAGTATCTGGATTATTTCCTCCAAGCTCTCTCAGAATAAGAGAGAAATTAATAACAAGGCAGGTGTGGAAGTCAAATATGTTACAGTTGGTTGATGTCTGTTTTGACAGGATCATATTCTAAAGCTCTTCTAATAAACTTTGAAATTTCAGGAAAAGTTAGGGAATAATTACAATTTAAAGCAGAAAATACCATTTCCTGTGCTAGAGGCAATTGAGTTAAAGTAAAATTTAAATAGAGGCAATTGAGTAAGAAGATAATAGAATGATTAAACACCCAGGTTAGAAGAAACCTCAAAAAATCATCCATTCTAACTTCTGTGGGCAAGGGAATCTAGATTATTATCTAGCACCCAGTCCACTTGAAAGTGTCTGTTGATGGAGACTCTGCCATGTCCCTGGAGAAGTTATTCTAGTGAATAGTTGTTCTAGCTGTAAAAATCTCTTTGTTATATCAAAATGAAACTTCTCCTGAGGCTGGGTGTAGATATATGAACAATAAGAAGAAAGGCTGAATATAGCTGTTTTGTATAGCAGCAGAATATGTTCACTAATCCTTAGTTTGGGGAGTGGGTTTTTTTACGTTAATTTAGGGTCTATTGAGTTCTTCACAGTGACACAACAAGGTATTTGTACCTCAAAAGCCATTTGTGCATTTCTCTACACACCTCCATGAACTTTTACATATTGCTGGTAATATGCTGGTAGATTATCTAATTGTTGTCTTTGGGTCTCTCTGAAGTTTACTCCATATCTCTGCTGACTGGTTTGCATCACCTCTCTGCTTGGTCCCACTTCCCAGAATGTGAACAAAAAAGTCATTCAGGCTTATGAGGAAAAATGAAGGCTCATGGCTGCTCTTTGCAGGCTCATGCTGTTGCTGTTTATTTAGCAGTTGTCTGTCTTGTGTTTTGAGATTAATTCCCTTATCACTGGTTCTGTTCCTTTTGCCAGTACTGATGTCAAACAAAGTGATAATATTCTAGACTTTGCCCCTCCTTATTACAGAGTGATACCATATCTGCCCTCTCGGTTGTTTTGTTTCTAATTAATTTTAGATAAGTATGTGCTAAATGTATCTTTGCTTGTCTGATGGTTGTAAAACACCTAGCAGAGGTGTGACCTTGCTGCCTTGTGATGCATCATCTTGAGCAGAGGAAAGGTACACAGGTCTAAGGGGTAAGAATTCCCTTTCAGGGAATGCTGGCCCCCCAGCAGGTCAATGAGCATCCTTGGATACAATCCTTGCTCCATTTATTTTACAAGCATAGATATAAAATCCTTTCACCTTAGAACATAGTGGCCAAACTGAAATCTGGATGCTGGCAAGGCACCCAAGACCTTTGTCATATGCCATGCTCCTGAAAGGCAGATTTTCCATATTTTGTTTTGCTTAAAACAATAGTCCGAAATAGGCCCCAGAGGGCACCTAGGTGTTCAGTTTGGATTTTGTGTTGTATGTGCTCCAGCCTGCAGTTATATATTGCCAGCAGTCAGTTACTTGTATTCATATTGGAAAGATGTGGAAGAAACTAGCAAGCACTTTAGAGTAATCAAATTCACCACCACCTGGCAAAATGATGGAAGGAAAATCCATCTTAAAATTTAGCCTCTTATATTTACTTCTGTGTATTAGCAATCATCTGAAAGTATATCCTCAGAAACATCAAACTCAACACAAGATGAAAATCACAGTTGCCATTAGCAACAAATAAAACAGATGACAGGTCTTGAAAACTTCAAGCTTGTTAAAAAGAATCTTCAGAAGCTTACTAACATCTGTATTTCGCTCCTTAACAATTTGTACATTGAGCAAATATTGTGCTTCATGGTGGTGGTTGTATTTTGTCTGAGAATTAAGCTGTCAGATTAATTTCCTCTTAATTCCAGACTGACAGCATTTTCCTTCTTTCTAATTGCCACCATGAAAAATTAACTATTTTCTTTTTCTCACCTTTGTTTCATATTTATAGCTTCATCACCTTCCTCCCCTGCAATTTTCTTTCTCATTCATTTACTCCATATATTTATGTCTCAGCATTATTCCCCTTCTGTGTCAAATTGCTTCTTCATTCCAGGTGCTTTTTGTTAAAACGTAATGATGTCTCCCAGTAGAAAACTGCATTAAGCTGAAGAGTTTGTGCTGCTTTATGATAACTCAGATAAATATCTGAAAGAATTAATAATTGTATCCAACCCAGAGTACTGTTTATCTGTCTTCCTCTGGCACAGTTAAACTGTCTGGGATAAAGATATTGCTCGTAGATTAGAATTAGGGATGTGTTTTGTAAGTCTTCATTGAACTTCATCTTTTGATACCTGGAAAAAAAATATCAGTCAGTTGCATTTTGTTTTATGGGGCATTCACATATTTGTGAAATAAATTTATTTTCTCACAGATGTGACTGATGGTAACAGCAAGAACCAAGTTAACTGGATTTGAGTCTTTACCACCTCTGGAATAAATGCATGATTACTGCTCACTCTAGAGTCTTTCTGGTCCAGAGGAAGAAGACAAGTAGGCATTTAAACAAATACTGTTCTTTAAGAGACAGAAAATATTATTTAGAGAAGAACCACAGATTGACTAATAGAAAAGAAGAAATAACCCTCTTATTTTATAAGTAGTACTGGATTTAACATTGCAGAAGGATGTTAATAAAGTATTGAAAAACATGCTGTATAAATCCTCATAATTTTTTGATCAGAGCTTACTGATTTTTTTTATAGCCTATATAAGTCATAAAGTACTAGTGACAGATTGGCACCACCCATGCACATATACCTGCAGACCTTTTTATCCAATCAACAGAAGAGCTGCAGAGAACTTGAGCAGTACCAAGAGAGATGGTTGCCTTCATAGAAGACATAGAGTGAACTGGCCATTTTTGAAAGAGGTACCTATTAGATAAGGGTATTTTGTTTGGAATGCATGTCTTTTAAACTCATTAGACTTTAAAATAGACTATGAAAAGCAAAAGAAACAAAAATAAGCCACAGTGAGCTGGGCTGCTGAGTCATCTTATTGGTTGCTTTAGATTGTAAATACCTCAGGTGATTATCCATTGTTCCTTTTCCGAAGACCATCTGTACAACACTACTACCAACATTTAACATCTTCACAAAAATACTCTATTTCGGAAATTGTGTCTTCTGCACTAAGATGTTTCACCTAGGTGTGAAAGTCAGTGGGTTGGATTCTGAGGTCAAGAAGTAAATGTCACCTGAAAAGTGCATGTCCACTGTTCCTATCAAAAGAATGTACTTGGTTTGATCTATTGCTTACAATCCTCCAGGTTTGAAATTAAGGCTAAGGCAGGCCATCAGCTAGATGATTGCTAGATGCACTGCATTTCAACTCCATGGTATCAAAATGACAATTTTTATTTTGGCTTTTCTCCAAGTCTTTCCAATATGCCTTTCATTTCCTTTGCCTCCTACCAGTTACATAGGCCATCTGTTTTCCCAGTGAAAGTTGAAGAGCCAATATATGAAAAGCACAAGCTCCTTTTAAAATAACTTTCCCACTGTTTTGTATTCATGTAATTTCATAATGACCAGACTCTGTTTCTTGTTGCTCTTCCTTAGTGCAGGCGAGATTTGTTAGCTGTCAAGGGTGTTGTTGTTAAGTAAATGTTGTTTGAGGTTTTCCCTTCAAGTGCAGCTCTCGGAGGAGACATCAGTTGGAACAATCTGGCATTCTTTCATGAAGGTTTTCTCTCTGGTTTGAAAGTGACATATGTGTAGGATGAAAATTACATATTTCTTCAAGGGTAGATGCTATTTTTGGCTATTGTGATCTGTACATTCTGTTCATGTTCCATAAAAGATGAATGTAGAAGGCTTTTCTTTCTATTTTTGAAGTTCTTGCAGGTCTGCACTATTCACTCTGATATTACAGAAAGAAATTCTATCCCAAAAATGTATTAAAAAGTATATGGAGTAGGTTCTGTTGTGCAAGAGAAATAATAGATATATCCCAGCTGGGTCCTCGTACTCTCTTAATTTTCATTTACTTTCATCCGATCAATTCCTTGCAGCTCTGTCTGGTAGCTGATACAGTGCATCAGGGAAATTACTGCTGATTTCTAAAACCTATTTCACGGAAAGCTTTGAATGAAACTAAAGACTCAGCACAGAAGTGACAGAAAGAGATAGCTTTCCTGCTCCCTCATCTATAAAGGCTGTACTGGAAGTCACTATAAATGCTTCCTTCCTTAATTACTGAAATGTTAGGGAAATTGCCTAAATAATCACATTGAAAGCAGGGGATTAGAAAAGAATTTTTTCTCAAGTTTTTGATATAACCAGCAAAACCTTAAAACTTCCCAAACTCATAGAAAATAGATAAAATACCTCCTAAGGTTTGTGCATCAGATCTTGTGCCTAGAGGTACAATTACTCTTATAAAGATGTTGATGGTAATTTCACTTTCATATACATATAGAAAGGTACATTATAAGGGGTTAGCTAATCTATAGAGAGATGTGTGGTGATAATCTCTATGCCAGCTGTGAGAAATTAAAGGAAATTGATCTGAAAAATGCATTCTCATTCTCTCTGACTTCTGAAGTGTAAGTTAACCACAGACCT
>WBNQ01048317.1:0-13672 GCA_013401375.1 Spizella passerina | reverse complement strand
TCATCTATTTATAAATGTTTTAGACCAATGGTACTTTTTTACAAGTAATTCAGATATTAATGTGCTTCAGGCATTAGTAATTTATTTTTATTTTTACTAATTGGCCAAAAATTAGAGGTTTTAATGAGCAAGAGAGATATAAGCAAGAGATTACTGTCTAAAGAACTTCCTGTAATTTCAAAGTGTCCTTTACTAACTTTTCTTTCCAAAATCATGATAGCCCCTAACCCTTCCAATACTTTTCTTGTGAGGATGAATAAAAAATGAATTTTCAATAAATAAAAATTAATAAAACATTTAATATTTAGTAAAACTATTTAATTGTATCAGGTTCCCTGCTTGTCCATTTTCAATTGACTCAAGCAATAAAAGCACTTTAAAATGAGACTGATACTATCACCACTACTAGTGCTACTGATTCAGTAAAAAGTTTTACCATTCGTATTCCCACCCCAACAATGTCTTGTCATAACATTGACATCCCCATATGGTGCAACTAAAATTGTAGTTCTCAAGTTATCAATGGCATGGGTATTTCACAAAGAATTTACTTCTTTTAGCACGTACTCTCCCTATGATACAGATTTCACACAGCGATCAGTGTAAGGCAAATGTAGAAAGGGTTGGGAACTCTAGATCTTACACAAGATTCACCTATTCAACTCTTCTTCCTGCTTCCTCCTCCAAAAGCTGTATTAGAGATGTTTTTATTTGCTAAATGATAGCCTACAGCAGGACTTATAAAGCATGAGGAAGATGGATTCCTTGCAGCTACGACTGTTAGTTTATCCGTTAATGCCCCTGGCAAAACGCCGTTGGAGTTGACACGCATGACTGATGGGCTCCCTCAGCTAGTAGCTCGTCTTTCAAAAAGTAGCCGTGCATCTCTAGCTCTGTTTTCAGTGCTGTCTACGTCCCTGCAGAAGGTAGTATAAGTGGTTTTGCACCAATTTAATTCTGGATATTTTATTGTGTCTAACGTGCAACCCACAAGAGCCTTAGGGCTAGCCAAGATACGAGTGATCGCTGCCTGACTACTCCTCTTTCTGCTTTTGTTATGGGATTAGAAAAGATAGACTGATCCCTGCCTGTGTTGCAATTGCACTACATTCCTGTCCTCCTTGCACCCCTAGAACAATATCAAGGACTCAACTGCAAGGGTTTGGAATTTGAGAGTGTTGGAGGGATCCAGCAAAAATGTTCCTGTCTCTAAGGCCTCTTACAGCTGAGCAAAGTCCTGTGACAAGATTGGTTTTTGACATTTTAACCTCTCAGTGCAGGGTATAGTCTTCTCTTTATCAATACAGTCCCATAAATTATGTTGCATAAATAAATAAGAATTGGAATCAGAGGTGGTCTAAAATGGTAATTTGAGCTCAAACATGTTTCATGTATAGAATTTTATCTGGGCTTTTGAACTATGATTCCTATTGCTTTTGACATTTTTACTGTGGCTAATCCACAATTTTCCCCATAATTTACCATATCAGAGTCCAGCCCTAATAACATTATATATTGTAAAACCACTATGCCTGCAACTATGTAAAGTGAGACACAATCATTGTATGGTGAGACACAATTATTGTATGGTAGCCTTTTCCATCATCCCTTAGACAAGGGGAATCTGCCCAGGAACTAGTCTTTTTCAAAGTTTCTTGGTATATAATTTCTTTTTCTACACCATTTCTTAGTGGACTGACACCTGCTTTGTAAAACTGCCCTAATATCCCGCATCAATGGTGACTTGATTAGTGTCTCCTAGTCCCCTGGAGAGCAGTGTAGGCATGTGACAAGTGATCTACTGTCAACACAGAGTCAAGGCCAAGTGACAAACAGTACATTACAGCTATTGGCGCTGAAATAAACAGGGCAGGAGACTCTCTCTCCTTTTAGTGCCTTTATTAAAAGTGATCAGCTCAGGATTAGGCAGCTCGGACAGGTCTGCAGTTTCCCATCGTCTCTCCCAAAGCCAAGAGAAGGAGGAAGAGGACAATATACACAGCTCTCTCTGTCCACTAGGGGTAGAGCTGGTGGGTCAATTCCTCATGAGATACTTCAGACAGTAATGACCCCTTCAGAACTTGCTGTTCCCTGCTTTGCTCTGTCCACTCCTGGTTTTGGGACGACTCCTGTGGTCAGGCTGAGAGGGACTATGAAGGTGTTCCGCATCTCTGCAGGCTCAGCACTCCATTCCTGACGTCCAGACATCACTCCAATCTCTCAACTCTTGGTTGGCTCATTGTTTGGGGGTCTTTTTTTAACAAGCTAGAAGCAGTAGCTTCTCATGGCATGCTGGTCCTGGAGTTATTTTGCATATCTCTCCCCGCCCAGTGTCTTTTCCTAACTGTTTGGGGAGGTCCCCACCCTTCACTGTCCCAGAGAAGAGCCATTAACTCGGCCCCAGCCAGGGCTTTTACTGATACAAAAACAACTATTAACGACCCGTAAGTACCATAACACAGAAGCAGCATCCCAGCAGCAACCGTGGTAACCTTTTTCTCACAAAAAAAATTGGCAGAATTTTTGTTCATAACAGGCACCATACCTGAAGCTGAGGACACAAAGCAGGAGGTGCAATTTTCTGATGCTGCAAAAAAAATTTTTACATATTTAGAAACCCATACCCAAGCAATTTTTCCTGTGTGTTTTGTGTTTAAAATTGAGGAGAAAGGCATAAAATATATTCAAATATAAATACATATATATGTTGTGCATATCTAAATATCATATATATGTTGTGCTATCTAAAATTAAATTAAAACTTAGTTTCATAATACTTCTGTAGGGAAAGCAAATAAGACTTCCACTATATTTTACATGAAGCTAAGTGTAGCATTGTGTCTTTTAATGTATTTATACAGATTTTGTTGTAAAGTTGGTTATTTTTTATAAATCGAGATTATGGTTTGACCCTCGGCTCCCCCGATGTTCCTCCCTCTCAGTGGTTCGTCCCTGAGTTGTTTGTCACTTGTTTTCCCGCCAACGACCTGTCTGTCAAGGTAACCAATCCCCTGGTCATTCTCTTTACGTCCTTACAAGTTTATCTCCTCCCTCCTGGTGCTGCCCAGTTTCCCTGTCCATCATTGTAACCACCCCCCTTCGATGAACCTTCTATGTCAGTTATCCCTTACTTAAGATATGATTTGCCTCTTGAGCCTCTTCCCTCCCCTATGCAATCCTTATTGGTTCAGTTGTGTCCCCTCGCTCCTCTCCTGGGCTTCGTTTATTGGTTCCCTCGTGTCTCCTCCTGTCAGCCCATCCCCTTTACCAGTGTTTTCCCAAGGGTGCTTCTCTGACACCGTCACTGTCCCACCCCGGACAATAAAGCGCCTTGGCATTCCTCGGGAGTGTCTGCTCTCTGCTTCCTTCACTTCAGGACTTCCTAGTCCTGCTCTGGCGTGTGCCACCCACGCCACAGACGGAGCCACTGCCCGGGGTTCTTGTGAAGAACCTGGGAGTGGCGGAATTCATGGTCTCCTCGGGCCACTCCGGGAGCGGCTAGCTGGCACACGTCAGCTCCTGTCGCTGCGGGAGGAGGCTACAGCTAAGCACTTATGTTTCAAAGGTTGCATGTGTGTGAAACGAAGTATTATATTATTTGGATTACAACTCTGAAAATTCTTAAATATTTTTAATTTATAAATCATGCTCTATGAAATTATTTTCAGTGTCGTGTCCTCCATTTCTTGTAGAAAGCCCTTTAGATAATAAAACCATGGGAAATAGAACACAGAAGCTCATTTTTGAGGATAGGTTAATTCAACCTCTCAGGCTTGTTCTGGCCTCTAAAGTGTGTAAAAGAGGGTCTGTGTTCTCCGCTGAGTGTTCCAGAACTTACCTATCTGATCAAGTCACTGAAGTATGAATGTTCTTGTGCAGTTGTTCCCCCAGCTCAGAAGAGCAGGAACACCTAAACCCTTGGAGCGCATGAAAGTCTCTGGGTGGCCTGGAAGAGACAGCCAATGTGTATGATTCTGTGCATGGGTAAAGGGATTAAAAGGGAAGAAAACGCTATCACAGCCTGCTCTTTGAACCAAGTGCTTCTTACTGCTTTGACTGCATACAATATCAGGCATACTGATTGCACCCTTGGCTCTAAGGCAGAAATTTCTGGTTATGTTTCTACAAAATGCAAGTCCTAAAATGCTTTCAGATTAGATTTCCATTCCTTTTGAGTAAACCCCAACTGAACTCTTGAACCCTCAAGTTGAGAGGTATGTATACTTGGGATGATTTCCATTTTATTTTGTATTTAAACAGTTTCATTATTTCAAACTTAAATCTCACGCTCCTGATTTCAAATGAGTAAGAAATCCGTGGATTTACCCCTCTGTTTTTAGCAGTGAGCTATATGCAGGTCTCTCAGGAGTGACAGACTTTAAATAAAATCACACACAATACTTGTGAATAAAGGCCGCAGGAACCTACAGGAAACCAAGGGCAAAGCAGTGAATTATCAAGGTTCTCCTAATAAGACAGATGCTCCATTTCATTGATCATCTTTCTGGCCCTGTGCTAGACTTTCTTTGTAGTGTTCATGTCTCTTGGACTGGGAAGCCCACAGCTGAAAAGAGCACTCTAAGTACAGCCTCGCTATTTCTTAGTAGAAAGTAAGGATTAGGATAGAAAGTATATTAGAGGGATTGGGGGTGGAGAGAAATTTACAGACAGGTTAAGCTGAGAGCAAAAACATGCCAGATAAAAAGGTGAAATAGAGCAGTTCTAAGATGAGAAGTACAAAACCTCAGAAAGTAAAGGTATGACATGGCAAGAGAAAAGAAAGAACAAATGTAACAGAGAAATTTCAGCTGGAAATATTTTGTGGTTTCTTCTGTAAAAATTGATTGAAAACATTACAATGGAAGCATGCTTCCTGATATGCACAAGAATGTACATAGGTTACAAAAACTTCCATAACCCCAGTTAATGAGTTGAGTCACACGGTCAAAAAATGCTGAAGTTATGGTTCCCAGACTAACATTAATTACATTTTCTCACTTTTATTTATGACAGAGTCTAGAGTTCACAGCATATTAAGCATACTAAGTAAAAAAGTATGCATGCATGTGAATGTCTTTGGGGAAGAGGTGCAGTTTAGGGAGTCTCAGATCTTAGTTTTAAACTCCACCTGGCTTTTGAAGACAGATCTAAGACAGTCATTGTGTATAGCATATAATTAATAACAGCATTGGCTTATCTCGGAAATGAAAAAATATTCTAAGCAATAGAATATGGGATAGGACTAGGATAAGTTTAAAAAACCATACTGCTCTTGAGTACAATCTCAAAAAATAGGAGGTAAAAAAAGGAGGATTTATGTGGGAAGGAAGGTTCCCATTACTTTGCAGAAACAGGTACAATAATAAACATAATGAGCATTTTTGACAAGCAGATCTTCACAATGTTTTAGCTTTACTGACATATTTCTGATGTAAAGCCTGTTCCAAGAAGAGACTGACAAACTGAGCATTTATATCATACTAGTTTTGGCTCTGTAAAACTGATTTATAATTCCTGTGCCCTAATAAAATGAATACCTTGTATATACTCACACTGTATATTTAAAGACATACACACACCGTATATTTAAACAAAAGTGATTTTAATCTCTAAACTTCTCCTCCCTCCCCCCTTCCTGTTTTCTCCCTCCTCCCTATTCTTCCTCTCTACCACCCATGCCAAAAAAAGAGTTTAAGAAGGAGGTGAATGTTCAGCCCCTTTTGAAAATCATGAGATGTCTATTCTCCAACCAAATTCTGTTCTCCAGATTAGCATAGCTGACAGGACGACCACAGACCAATTCTTTTTAGTTCATATCTCCTTTCTGTAAATAGATTGAAATTATGGTGCTGAGAGAGGTTGGAATAACAATATTTTCTAGTTTAACAGGCTCCCTTTTTCTTTCCAGTTGGATGAAATTCACATTGCTGTTAACCACTTTTTAATAAATTCCAAATTTTGGACACTGTGCATTTCTATACAGTTTGCAGCTGGAAATAAACAGACTTACAATGGCTGAAGATAGTTCTACAGTTTTTAGTGGTTTTTGTGAGGATAATGAAGTGAGAGTTTCTGGAAAAAATATCTCTATGCACACTTTTTTCCAGATTTTTTTTCTTGTTTGGAAAATAATGTTCTCTCCTTACAAACTACAATTTTCAGTAGACTGCTTGCTTATTTTTTCTCTTAAAAACTCCCACCATATTAAAAACTTTTCATTTTTTTCCCTACTCCCATTTCTATACTGTTGATTATAAGGACAAATCACATGGTATCAATTATACTGAAAACTATATAGAGAGTGCAGACCCTGGTCTGTGTACAACAGCTTGTCTTCTGCACGGACTCCTTTACAAAAGCCAGAGTTCACTGCTGAACCCTAATATTCTTTTTATTCTTATGTTTTGTCGAGCTCTGCTCTTCTGACCAGGTAAAGGATCCTCTAGATTATAAAATTCCCTTAAACCTTCTTGAGGAAAAAAAGAGTCCAGAATTCTTTCTGTAAGGCTGCAAAAAATGAGTGAATTGCTCTACATCTGGCTGTTTGGGATACTGGAGGTATAGCTGAGAACCATAAAAAAGAACCCTTGTGTGACAGTGTCTAACAAAGAAAACCAAGAAATTCAATTAGACTTGTTTGCATATTTCCCTCTTGTCTCTGTGCTTGTGCTTTTTTGTCTCGTTAATTCTGGAAGTGTAGAAGAGACATGTCTTTTATTTAATAGCAAAGTAGGTGCAATAGCATGGAAGTATTTAAGATGTTTAAGATTTTTTTTTGTGGACGCCAAACTAGGATAGAAGGTGTTCCCAGGCTCTAGATTTTATGAATTGGGAAGCACCTGAAGGAATAACCAAGGGAATTTCCAAAACAAATGCTGATTTTCCGTCCACTTTATAAATTTTGGGTTGTTTTTTTATTCCTAGTGATTAAGAACTATCTCAGGAACCTTGCTGAATTATTTGTAATTTTCTTCTCTGGAAGGAAGACCTCTAGAAGTTTGATTTTTTCCTTTTCACTCTCCCTGTATCACCTAACAGAAAGGCTGGGGTATATTGTAGAACGACACTTTCTACACCATCTGGTTTATTCTATATTCTCAATTTTTTTATTAAGACTAGCAAAAGTACTCCTAACTTTTATGTAAATTATTTCTATTTTACTGATTAAAAAACTTTGGTAAGAACACACCTTGTTGAAGGTCAGTAAGTGACTTTGGACTGGGACTAGAATCTAAATACCTAAATACATTAATCTCAGGGTTTGTGAACCCTTGCTTATGATGAGAAATGTTGCATTCAGAAGAACAAAAAAACTTAATAGGTGTGAAATAAAAACTATTTTTCTGATTATTCTTGCAGTTCCTCCTGAATATATTCCTTCTTCAGACATTTTATCAGAAAATGAGGTTTACAGTAGTGTTTAGATTTGAGGAATGTTCTCATGGTGAAGCTTTTGGAACTATCATCCTTCAGAGGTTATTTTAACTGCATTCTGTCAATAAATACTTCATTGCATTGCTAGGCCCATCCCTGGGAATTTTATGGCGGCATTTGTGGATGTGGTTGTTGAACCACCCCAGCCAGACCAGCCCCACTTCACAGCAGCTGCTGAGACCGCCCTGGTAAAGAGAGCAGGGCTCAAGAGCTGCTGGTGTCAGCGCTGCCTGACTCCAGCAAAGCCCTGCTCCTTGGGCAGCCTGCGTCATGCTGAGGGAACTAGCATCCCTGAAAATTGTGAGAGCATGTTCAGAGCTGACTTGACATCTCTGACATGGTGCCAAATTGTGTTATAAAGAAGTATTTCTAACCCTTCCCCTTAGCTGTGAGACAAGACTGATGGAGAAGGTATGTGCAGGTGTGTTTGACTTGAAATCGGCTTAGCAGCCCAAAAGTCATTGCTTCTTTTACTGAACTTTCTCCTTACTGCAATAGCAGGAGATTAGGAGAAATTTGTAGTACTGCCAACATGAAATTAAGAAAACCCAGACTGTAGACCCACATGAGTTCACCAAAAAACATGAGTGTATCTTGAGGCTTTAAAATTTGTTTTGGTGTCTTTGAGGAGTTAAAGTACACTTGTCATATATTTTCAGCTTCCTTATTCAATTATAAAGATTAGAGACTCCCTTTTACATATGCTTGATTCTGATAGCTGCAGACTTTGAAAAAAATGAAAGGTTTGCCATTACAAATTATAGGAGCTAGTGATCTGCACTTAGGTTTATTCTCAGTTCAGTATTTTTTCATGAAACTGCTACATGACTGTGATATGAAAAGTTGCAAATAAAATTTCTTGAGCAGCTGAGAATCAAAAATAAACTAGCAGTCAGTGCAAAAGCAAGAAATTTTACAACACGTATATACGCATATCACACTTTACCCAGATATCCTGATTCTTTAGGCTTCCTTTAGGCAGGCAACCATGTTTATATTCTATCCGGTGCTGAAAACTTCAAGTTATGTTAGGTTTAACTGGCTCTGGAGAAATTAAAGGAATACCATAAAAAATAGTCAGACTGAGAAAATCCAGTACTGAGCAGGAAAACTAATTCAGAATGTCAGCGGAAGTGCATTTTGAAACTCAGTGGTTACCATTAAAAGTAGCAGTTAAATTAAGTTCTCTTGGTCTTATTTTAAACTATTGGCCTTTCTATAGGGGACCAAGAATTGGGTCTTCCTGTTTGAATTTTTGTGAATATGTCTGTTTTTCTCTCCTTTTGCCAGTCTCTGAACTTTTGATACAGCTTAAATGTGCTTTCCTTGAAAAAAGTCCCCCTATTATGGACCCTTTTCCTTGTGCAGATCCAGTTATTCTACAAGATGAACAATGGTACAAAATTTTTTCTGGATTCATTGATAAACTTTCTTTGGACAGAGGATGGAAAACAATTGGGAGTCAGTTATTTTGAGAATAAATGCTAACTTTGCAAGTTTTCCTCTCTTATTAATTGTATTGTTACTAAATGATTTTCAGCACAGGAAAGGACATTTTGAGGTGGGTACCTTAAAGTCTGTAGACCACATTTTGTTCAAAGAAGCACTTGGGATTTAAGAAGTTCTCTTGAAATTTATCCAATCCTTTAAATTCCTCAAAACCGTTCTCACAGTATTGGTATTGCAGACGCTGCTTGCTAGGTTGTTTTCACATTTTTTCTTCCATTTAAGGTGGCAGCTCAATCTTTTGCACAGCATTTGCTCACATCTGCTCGTGATTCTAGAGTAGAAAAAAGTAAGCTGTGGAAGCTTGCCAAAATTATACAATGTTTTGTTCTCAATAGTTCTGCCCAAATATTTTTTCTAAACTCTTCTCCCTTTCCTCCATATTATTCTGTCTGTGCCTTTATGCTCTTGTGTTTTGCAGCTAGAAGTACTAACTATAGTACAGTAGGGTAAAAAAATAGATTATTTGAGCTACTTTGGTCATCATAGGAATTCTTAGCTTCTTTTTTCTCTTGTATACCATGGTCCTCTAAGGAAAACACTGCTCTGAGATGTTATTAGGCAGGATGAGATGTCAGAAACCCAGGTTGCTGGTTCCACATAGCCATGACAAATATTTTCTGTACATTGAATTATGCCTCATACTTTGATTAATGAAATTTACATAATAAATAATTGGAATAAGATAGCAAAATGATGGACAACAGTTTTCTTTTTATATTTTCTTTTCCTGGTTCCTACTCTACTGTAGAACAATAGATGTTACACTCATATCAGTATCTATCAAATCCTTTGTCAGCAGAATGCAATGGAAGAGACTCACATGTGCAGGGTGTATATGGGCTCAGATTGAGATGACACATTTTTCTTTAAACTAGAAGTCACTTCTCAGATAAAAAAGCTTTTTCTGCAAAACAAAAAAATTAACAAAAAGGAAATACCCTCTTTTTTAACCGTTCTCTTCTGCCTAGCATTCTTTGCTTTTAAGCTTACAAAATAAGGCAGTAAGTCTGTTGGAGTCAGTCTACATTGAGTATGAATGAATGGAAGGGAAAAAGGGAACTGGAAAGATTTTTCAAAACCTCAGCTGATGCCATTTTGGCTGGGACTTGCTTGTTTTGAAACTATTTTTTTCTTTGTGAGTGTTGCATAGATAGATCAGTGATTCTCCACAGGTATGGCAGCACTAATGTGCTAGAGGAAGGATGTCCCGAATACTGATAGTTTAGAACTTGGAAAAAGTTTTGATTTCAGCTTATTTTGGTAATAATTCAAGGTCCTGAATATGACGTTGATGAGAAATTATCCTGGTTTCAGCCAGGACAAGAGTTAATTTTTGTCAGTAGCCATGAGTGGTGGAGCCTGGAGCGGCGTAGGCGTGTTGGGTTGTTATTCCATGCCATCCAGCTTACCTCCCCGGGCAGGAGTGAGTGACTCTTGCTGCTGGGGTCGGGGCTGTGGTGAGCCCATTCACTGCCGTTCATTGCTGAGCAGCTGCCAGCTCAGGTCAGGTGTGGCGGGTATTTTTGCACCTGAATCACCATCTCTTGTACACTATTACTAATATTGTTGTTGCTACTGTTTGTTTTCTTATATCGTTGCTGTTTCCAGTAAATTATTCCTTATCTCTTGACCTTTTCCTTTTGTCCGTTTCACAGGAGGAGAGGCTGGGAGGTAGGGGAGCAGGGAACAGTTTGTGGCTTTCTTTTCAGTGGGAGAACTTAAGTTGGGACTACCATTCCTAAACCATGAAAAAATACAGTTCGGTACCATTTCAGAACTGTCATCAGAAGATGATTTCTTTATTAATTAACTACACAAGTTTCTTGTACATATCACAGAAGTAGGAGTGTTATGGAGCTGGAAGCATTTATGTAGCCACGGAAATGAGTAAGTGGAACGGAAAAGCAGTTGAAAAATTCACCTCTGAAAACTGAAAGTTCACAACAGCAGAGTACACACCATATCTTTGCTCTACATTAAATATATAAAACATACATAAAATCTGATTGTAAATTTTTATAGACCTCTGAATCCGTAATATCTGATCTTTAGAATAAGAATTGTGGTATTTGCTGCTTTCTTCAAGCTTTAGTTATACTGACATAAAAGTCTTAGTATTCAGTTTTGTGTGTTAGGAGACTACTTTGTTCTCAGAGCCACTACAAAAAGCTTGGAATGGAAATTTTAAAAAAATTTAAATAAACCTCCCACCCTGTTTAATGTTTAGTCTGTTTCTTTTCCTTTTTGAGAAATCATACAGCTGAAAATTTGCAAAGACCACAGAACAAAGCAAGACAATGAAAACCAAGAAAAGGCTGAGTAGCTAGGGTGCTGCAGATTTTTCATCATCTTATGTTCAATCCTGATTGCATCAACATCTAGGTATGATCCTATCCAGATGGTGCTCTGAATAAGATGGCTGTATTTATGCATATCTTGTGCCTGACAACTGAACTCATGCCTCTGATCTTATTTATGAATTTTTGTGATAGGTGAGGTTGTTATATGCTATGGAGCTGTCTTTCTAATGAGCAGTTTTCTAATAGTCTCTTAATTTAACTCTAAAACAGAAAAAATTCATCTGAAGTCAAAGGTTGTTTGAAATTAGCTAAAATGTGCATGTTTATACCAGTGTTTTACTTTTGGTCAGATGAGGAAGACCTGGAGCAGAAGAGCATCCTCTTTTTAGTTCTAATTAGTGTTTCAGCAACCAGCAAGGGAATACGCTACTCAATGGATTTGATTATACATTCCTTAGGGTTAACCACAGACACCATGTTTACCTGTGTGATATATAAGGTCTGTAATCAAGGAAACAGAGTTTTTACAATGTCATGGAGCCCAGAGAAACCCTCTGTGACTTTGTTTTCCAGGGAGGTTCCCATTTCTTTGTTGATTTCAATAATAATTCTGTGCATACAGGAACAGTTGTACCTGCTCTTCAGCTGATGCTTTTCTGCAATGACTGTGGATGTAAACAAGTAAATGAAGTCTTTGAATGGTTCTTGCCTTTAGTACATTTAAAAAAGGATGCCAGTTACAAATTGTGTCAGTGTAAGTGATGCTGCATCAATACACTTTATCAATCTGAGTGTATAATTATTTGAAACCCTTGAAGGACACGTGCAAATCCACTTGGAAATTACCATCACTACTGCCTGCTGCTTATATACTTGTACTCCCAGGATGAACTCTGGGTTTCAGGACTGGCTCTCTTCAGGACAGAGTCCAGGCATAGTGCTGGCTAAAACAGATCTACTCATTTGGAGATAAAAATACCTATTTGTCTATTGGTTCTTGCATATCACTTGAGTGTTAAAACTATTCTTATAACTCTCTGCTAGCCATGTTAAGCAAATGCCCTCTCCTGAACACCAGTGTAGTACTGATGCTTATTCTACCTGTCAGTAAGCTTTAACTAAATGACAGCTTAGGGGAATACTGCTTGTAATTCAAGGAAGGTTCCAATTTTATTGCAGTCTAGATTCTGTCTTTCACCTTTCCCACATGTTTGCCATTCTTCTTTCTATTATGCTGGGTTCCAAATTTGTCTTCGCTGTGTTAGTTCTGGGCGGATTTTAATATTGGGGGAGGTCCTTGTGAAGAAAAGCATCCTCCTTCAAGTCAAAGAGAAGCAGAATCTTCAGTTTTTGACTGAAAATTCCTCTGTGCATTTATTTCTCTACAGCAAAACTCATAAAACCTGTGCAGCTGAAAAATTCAGCTATCCAGAATAAATCATACCAAGGTCAGTCTTCAGTAAGATAGTTTTCAGAAGCACTGTATTTAGAAATGGTAATTCTTTTTCTATTTATAATTGCACAAAATATTTCAGAAGTGAGATGTTTAAAAAAAATGGATGCAGCCTTGGAAATGTATGTCAGTGTCTGAGACGGTTACCCAAAACAGAAGAAATATGTTCTTTGGCATGCTGGAAAATAAACTTACTGCTTCTGAGGAACACAGATGGTGTATGTGTTCAGAGAGACAGCATGTCATACTGCCTCTCCTGTAAATCCTCTCCTGTAAATTTGTTCTTGGGGTTTGGTCATGGGAAGTGAACTGTTCTGTAGTTCCTGCATTGTTCTTCACTTGTACTATGAAAAGCTTGCACGTGTAAGTAATCTGCTTTTAAAAGACGTTGTGTTTCAGATACTGAAATGTATCTAGCAGGCTTGAATTTTGTATTCCAAACTTGAGAATGAAGGCCTGGGACTTCAGCCCCTTAAACATGAATTAATTTTATGTAGTTTTATTTGTAAATTTTATTTTAGAAGCTTGTTGAAATCTGCTGCTTACACTGATACTGGGGCAGGAGGGGCAGCTAGGAGTCCCATATGCATATACTTGAATTTGCTGCCTTTATCAGTTGGCTTCTTGACTGTCATCCATCCAAATGGACAAAGCAGTACTGAAAGGTGCTCTTGCTCTGGTCTTGTATCCTTGCTAGTTCTAGTTGCATGTAGAATATCATGACTTGAGGAATAATCAAAATTTAAAAGATGTATAGGTATTTTTTTATGAAGGAAAGGCTACTGAAGACATTTTACCTAAGAGCAGAACAAACTCGTTTGTATATACTTGTACCTTAATCAGAGCATAGATAAGGATGCTCCTGTCAGATAAGGATAACTGTTTTTCTGCAGTTTGCAGGAGTTGGGTTCAATTCCTAATGCAAACGTCCTTTTTGAGCTGTGACAGGTAGCTGAGACTGTACAGGTCTAATGTC
>WBNQ01048032.1:1832-13981 GCA_013401375.1 Spizella passerina | reverse complement strand
CGCCGCCGCCGCCGCCCGCCCGCGCCCTCCCGCGCCTCGAGGGCATCAAGGCAAGGCCGCGACCGGGGACCGGGAACCGGGGCCGCCGAGCGCCGGGCGCTGACCGCTGCTCTCCCCGCAGGTGGGCCACACGCAGCGGGTGGAGCTGGTGCCCGGCAGGGCCCACGCCGTGCGCACCCTCAGCCTCAAGCCGCTCCTGTTCGGTGAGTACCGGCCCCGCCGGGGCAGCGCTGCCGGGCCCGGGAACGCCGGTAGCGGGGGCGGTGTGCGTGTGTGTCTGTCTGACACCGCCGCTGCCTTACACCCACCCGGGGAAACATGACTCCCCGCGTGTTGGCATCACCGCCCGGGGCTGCTGCTCCTCGGGGCTGCGCTAAACAGACTGTGGTATCCTTCAAGGTATGTTAATATTGATGCAGAATTGGCAGAGGTTACGTGTTCTGGATGGCCCACTTTGAAGAATTTGGAAGATTAACCTTTCCAGGTTTTTCAGGTTTCTGTAAAATACTAGGAACAGGCAGCAGATAGCTGGCGAGAACCTTGAAGAAGCTGCTCAATACAAGGAAAGGTCAAACTTTTTTTAATAAATTATTAAAAAACAATTTAGTGTTGATGCTTTAGCACTGAGGAAATGAGTAACAGGAGAATTGATAGATTTAAATTCTTCCACCATTTTGTGTCCTGTTCTAGATTTATTTCTATTTTTGGCTTCTCTGATACACAACCACACAACATCTGCCTTTCAGATATTTTTAAATCTTCTTTACCTTTCTGTGATGCTTTGCTGTCACTGGTCAAGTCTCAGTAATTGAAATCTGTGTTCTGGAAAGTCACTGACAACATCCTAAATAATTTGAGGGGGAGGAGTCAATCATTACAAAATTCCTACTATTGCAAAGTCAGAGAAAACCTGTTGTTTCCGAAAAGATAGCATAGAGAATCTTTCAGATGCTTTCTCAATAAAATTGAGGAATTTTTTCTGATTCCAAATAGATCATATACACTGAAAACCTCACCATGAATTTCTTAGTGGATTTCTGTCTGACATTCACTAAACAGACACACCAGCCTGGAGCTGATAACCCCACAGCATCACAAAACTGGTGTCATTACCAGAACCACAGTCTGAGGCAGTTGCTCTGGTTTTCACTCAGGAAAACTCCTGTTTCCTCTTTCCCTGCCTTTCCAGTACCACTGAAGTGAAACAGTTGGTCCTGCCCTCCAATGAAGGTGCTGAAGATGATAAAAGGCAGGTTTGTTCTAGCAGCAGTAATCCTGCAGTTCTTAGCTTCTTGTTCCATTGGTTTTGAGGGAAGCTTTGCTCCCTGAGGATGCCATCACAGACAGTGACAGACATTCTCCATTTGAGATGCCATGAGTCTGTTCTCCTTTGTCCTCTGATAAGGAGTCCCTTATTTAGAAACTGCAAGTTGCAAGACAATTCTTATCTCCTGGATGAACCTGCCAGGAGCCAGCTCTGACTTTAAAAGACTTCCAGAGACTTCTCTATCTATGCAAGCAGTACCAATGTAATTCAAGTAGTTTAAAAAAACTAATTCATTGTATCTCTGTTACTTAAATTAGTAGAAGTGTGTATTTAATTTGGTTGTGTTTGGTGAATACAGAAACCATTAGTAAAGACTCTTGAGTTTCTGGGGATTTAACACAAAATGCTGCAGCGTACAAGAGCCAGTTTAAGCAAACAGGAAAGTGCCTGATCTGTCATCTTTGCTTTCAGCAGAGCAGGCTGCAGTGGGACCACAGCAGCAGACACTCATGAATGATTTAATGTGTTCTCTGGGCTTCGGAGCATGGGCTGGGCACCGTAGGGGAACTTTAGGTTTGGTTTTTAGTTGTGGGTAAGTCACATCTGCATGGAACCCAAGTGTATTTCATGGAGCTATGAAAAAATCCCTGCCCTATTTTCCCCCCTCTGGCTACAAGGCATGATTTCTAAAGCTTGTAAATCAGACCATCTGTGCAGTTTTCAGTTGGGAAACTCTCGTAATCAAATAACCCTACTAATGGAAAACAAATCAGACAAAGCCTTTTCAACCTTCAGAGCTTTTATGTGTTTTGTTTTCCAAACGCAGTCTGTTCAGAAGATACTGCCATTGCAGGGACCACCTGACAGCAGATTCAGTGGATTGGGCAGCAGTTTCTAAGACAAGACAGTGGAGAGGAATAAAAATAGGAAATTTGACTGTGTTTTTCTTCTGAGCCTCAGGGAAGAGGAGTAAGCACTGCACAAATGTCAGGGCGCAGCTGAATTGCAGTGTGTGTGTCTGAGCCCTCGTTCCAGCCCGCACCAGTGAGAGGAGGAGCCCACAGCAAGGGTTGCTGGTGAGCCCTGTGAGCACGGAGACAGTGTGTGTGTGTGTGTGTGCCCCGTGAGCACGGGGACAGTGTGTGGCTGCGCCCGGTGAGCACGGCGCCTGTGCGCGTGTGCGCGTGCCCCGTGAACACAGCGACAGTGTGTGTGTGTGTGTGTGCCCCGTGAGCACGGGGACAGTGTGTGGCTGCGCCCGGTGAGCACGGCGCCTGTGCGCGTGTGCGCGTGCCCCGTGAACACAGCGACAGTGTGTGTGTGTGTGTGTGCCCCGTGAGCACGGGGACAGTGTGTGGCTGCGCCCGGTGAGCACGGCGCCTGTGCGCGTGTGCGCGTGCCCCGTGAACACAGCGACAGTGTGTGTGTGTGTGTGTGCCCCGTGAGCACGGGGACAGTGTGTGGCTGCGCCCGGTGAGCACGGCGCCTGTGCGCGTGTGCGCGTGCCCCGTGAACACAGCGACAGTGTGTGTGTGTGTGTGTGCCCCGTGAGCACGGGGACAGTGTGTGGCTGCGCCCGGTGAGCACGGCGCCTGTGCGCGTGTGCGCGTGCCCCGTGAACACAGCGACAGTGTGTGTGTGTGTGTGTGCCCCGTGAGCACGGGGACAGTGTGTGGCTGCGCCCGGTGAGCACGGCGCCTGTGCGCGTGTGCGCGTGCCCCGTGAACACAGCGACAGTGTGTGTGTGTGTGTGTGCCCCGTGAGCACGGGGACAGTGTGTGGCTGCGCCCGGTGAGCACGGCGCCTGTGCGCGTGTGCGCGTGCCCCGTGAACACAGCGACAGTGTGTGTGTGTGTGTGTTTGCCCCGTGAACACGGGGACAGTGTGTGTGTGAGTGTGTGCCCTGTGAACACGGGGAGGCGATGTGTCCCCATCAGACCGATGTGTCCCCAAGCAGACCGGCTGTCTCTGCACAGTGGCACCAGCAAGGCAGAAAGCATTCCTCCCAAAGGCTGCTTTTTCCACTTGTTTTGGTTTTTTATTTCAGCCACACGTTTCAACCAATATAGAAAACTTTCCATGGACAGTGCTTTGTTAGGCTGTAGAAATCCCACTTGTTTCCTCATTTGGGGGTTTGCTGTTTTCTGCTCTGTGGTCTGGAGCACAGTGTGTGCCCCTGCAGGGAGTGACAGTCCTGCTTGAGTGAGATAGCTGCAGAGAGACTGAATTTTCCCATATTTTTACCATATTTTCTATCTTCCTTATGTACAGATGGAAAGCCAGGCAGCTGTGGAAGGTTTCTCCCCTGCTCCCATATCAAAACTGCAATATCCTACTGTGCTTGGCCTGGAAATCACCTCCCAGTCCCGAGCAAAGCTGCTGTTCACACCAGAGCAGAGCTTTGAACAGCTGATGTCTCACTCATGCTCTGCTTTTCTCAAGGTTCTTGTGATATCCCTAGTTACCAGAATCTTCTGATCCACACTGAATTTCTGATGTTGAAAAACAGTTTTTTCCCTGTTATATAGAAACCCTCAGCTATCTGCTCTTTGCCTTTCCTGCTTGAGAATGGCTGTTTCCTTTTGCTCGTGTGGATGCTCATCAACTCTCAGTGCAGGAAGCTGAAGGGACAGCCTGGCTCAAGAGCAGAGTTCAGCATGCAGTTTTTAAAGGGCTGGGCATAGCCAGGGTGGGTTCCTCTCCCTGTTAATTTACCTCAGACTGTTCAAGAGTAAAGTATTTGCTCCATTACATAAAAAAGTATCACTTCACAGTCAGGGAGACTTTCATGTAATCTCTGGACAGAAAATAAGCAGGCACTTGGACAGCATCAATGTGTCAGGGTCAAATAATGAATCTGAAATACCAGCTCTGATAATGAGAACTAGAAGGAACTGTTATTAAAGGTTTCTTCTAGTTTGTCCTCACCTGCATACTTTTGTTGTGATATTGGATCCTATGCAAAGCTGAACATACCACGTCCTGGAGCTACAGAGCATTGTGAGAGGAACATGTTAAACCTGCACCCTTAAGCTCTGTCTTGGTAAAACAGGGATCTGTAGTGAAGCCCTATCTGTGCACTATGACTGCTTCAAATCACCTAGAAATATCACTGTACATCTCCAAAACACCACCTGCCAGGGAAAGGAGTTTTCTAGCCATAGGGAGGGGAGCAGTTTCTTGTTGCTGGAGTTGAGCTTTTTCAGACCTTCCATCCCGCCTGTTCGGGGCAGCGGTGATGCTTCCACCTCCTCACTGCCTGGTGCAGGTTCCTGTTCCTCTTCTGCCAGGCATAGGCCTTGTTCACCACCACTTTGTCACTCTGCACTTCACCACTGACAACGAAGACCCCTGCCTGGGTGCCTCGCATGATGTTGTGGGCGCAGGTGGCATCTATGTCCAGCCACTGCTGGAGCCTGGCGGGGATTTCAGTTCTGAGCAGCGGGCCGTGCTTCAGCACCTCCACTTTGGAGGGGTCCAGGTCGAAGTCTGAGATGGTGGTGGTGGTGTTCCTCCTCAGGATTCGGATTTTCACGGCTGCAGGGGTTGGAAAAAGAGCTGTGAGTTCTGTTTAGTCTTCATAGCTCTCTCCTACTTCAAGACATGGAGCCAGCCCAAGGCTTCTCTGCTGTCTCTGTAATGTGGGGAAGTATCTGTCCAAGCTTTTCCAATTGCAGTGAACTTCTAAAAGTTCTCATTTGAGGTCAGTCTCCAGTGCTGAACACTGTTCTTAGAATCACAGAATTATTTAGGTTGGAAAGTACCTCAAAGATCAAGTTCAACCATTGACCCAGCACTGCCCAGTTCACCACTAAACCATGTCCTCAAGTGCCACAACCACATGTCTTTCAAATACCTTCAGGGGTGGTGACTCAAGCCCTTCCCTGGGCAGCCTGTTCCAGTGCTTGATAATTTGCTTGGTGAAGAAATTTTTCCTATTACCCAATCTGAACCTCTCCATTGCAACTTGAAGCAATTTCCTCTTGTTACTTGGGAGAAAAGGCCTCCTTCTCCTTCTCAATGCATTTCCCTTCTAAGAGTGGCAAAAGTGTATCAGTGGCAAAGATATACCACTGCAGAAACCCTGGACGAATCATGGGCACAAGCAAGCATATGCATCAAAGTCCTGGTCTTGTGCAAATTACTTGACTTTTCTCTGAGCAGGGATTTCAGGAAGTTACATGACTGACAGCTGCTCAGGATTTGTAACCATTTTTATTGAAAAATATGTTTATTTTTCTGTATGTGTGCCTGAATTCAGGACAGTATCTTGGAAACTTTCTCCCATGTGATTGAGCAGCACCAGTGCTGCTGCTTGCTTGGGCTAGGAGAGGGAGAGTCACAATACTAGAACAACACTATTAAAGTTTGAAATAGCTGGCGTGGAATTTGCTAAAGATTCTTATAGGCACTGATTGAAATGTTTGTCTGCAAGGGAAAACCAGAGTACTGCTTGTTTTTAGCACTCACAGACCAAAACCAAACCAGAGCCCACAGAAATAAATCAGATCTTCACTTTCAGTGCTGCCAGGAGCTGGGTCCTCCTGGTGCCTCACAGGTAAGGTGGAAACTGAAAATCCCTGGGATCTGCTGTAAAAGTTGTAGTTTCTCCAAGTCAGTGTGTTATGGCAAAGCTATTTTCTGTCCATGGCACTGCTTGGCTGCTATAGGGAATGGAGGTAGTTGAGAGGAAAAGGAGTGTACTCACCAAAATCATTTGCACAGAGGCTTTCCAGGATCTCCCTGGCAGTGCTGGCCTCCTCAAGCTCACAGTCCTGGCAGCTGGCTCGGGGCACTGCTGCAACAGAAATGAGGTTATAACACCCTTGTCAAGCTTCACTGGAAAAGGCACAATGGAATTTTGAGATCTGCAAGTGGTGGCTTGCTGTTTCTTAGTGATGCATCTTCCTGAGCTACCCAGGCCCTGGAGAGGTACCTCAGACAGGCAAGGTGGGAAATGTTAGACTCTCCTTCCTGTGAAGAGGCAGACACTGCTTGTCAGTGCTTTGTTCAGGCTTGTGTGTGTTGCTGCATGTTAAAGCAGCAGTGAAAATGTGTAATGAAGATCTCCTAATTTGGATGAAACAGCAAAACCAGTGGTATGGCCAGACTCCATCCAGTGATGCTGAAATGATGTTGAAATGTCTGTTCTCCCCTTAACTGCTCTTGAATCTCCCCCAGTGTTCATCAGGATCTGGGTGTTAATTGAGTCCTTCAGACAGACTTTTTTCCAGTGTAACTCATGTCTGCAGAGTCTCATGTCCCTTCATGGTGTTTCTAATGTTTAGAGAGAAGGCTTGCAAAACATTTCTTTTTGCATGTTTTGAAGCCCTAGAGACAGCTGGAAGATCCAGGCTGCAGCTCCATAGCTGCACTGGAAGCACATCTCACTCACTGCTGGGAGTCTGCACTCCATGAGCTCTCCCACTGTGCCTGGGCCGGAGGCTTTGCAGCCTTTCCTCCCCCCTGCCCCAGACCCTGCGGGGTCTGATGGCACCCAGGGAGATAATGAATACAGCAGAGACAGGAACAAGCCACAGCCAATGTTATGCTAATTTTCTATACACGGTTCCCAGAGAGAACAAAACTAGAATTTGTATTTTTTTTTAAATACAGCTTAAAACCAGAAACATGCAGAACAGAAACAAGTATGCAGAATAGAAACAAGTCATAGGATCATCCTTTTGAGCTTTCAGTGTTATAAATGGGAAAATACATGAAGCAAAAAACCTCTTACTTCTCCTGCTTGAGGAATTTTCATCCATGGAGACTGCTGCAATGCACAGCTCATGGTCTGCAGGGAACTTGTTGCAGTTGAGGATTTCGGGCCAGGGGTAGCCATAACAAGCCATGACGGGCGCGCAGCTTCTCTTGACGGCCTCGCAGAGGCTGCGGCAGGGGAAGATGAGCCTGGGGAGGGGATGGGCATTCGGATGAGCCTGGGGAGGGGATGGGCATTCAGCGCCTCCGTGTGCCTGCCCGGAGGCTGAGGGTCGAGCCCTAACGCCACTGCTGCTGCACAGGGCTGTGAGAAGAGTTAGCAGGCAGTTTGGGGATCTTTGACTTTTTTTTGAACATTCATGGCTAGGAAGCAAGCAAGGAATTTTTGAGGACAAGAGGGATAGAGCAAGCTGCCAGAAGCCCTTCACCTTAGGGGTCTTCTCTAGTTGTGCAAAGACTGCTTACCTTTACAGGTGCCTGATTAAACACCAAATTTACTTAGCAGCTCTGTACTTTGAGAACTGGGGATTTTTTTCTACCAAAGAAACCCCACCAAAACTGGGGATTTCTTTCTGCTGCTGGAACTGTTGGGAAACTGAGAACCATATGTTCAGGGCAGGAGCTGGGGTGAGGGGCTGCACAGGAGGTGGGAGGTGGAGCTGGTGCGTGCCAGCAGCTACTGCAGTGTATGAGGGGCTGGCCAGGGCATGTGGCAGCAGTGCCTGGGGTGAGAGAGCAGAACCCCAAGGAGGAAACATTTCTGCTCCTGTGATGTGAAATGCTCATGTTTTGCTTTCAGAGGGATGTTCCCTGCTGAGTAATCCAATTGTCCCTTGCCGAGAGCAGCAGCACTGCTTGTTGGGGACTGCACAGATCACATCGAATGCATTTTCTCTCAGGAGGCACACGGAGTTGTGCTCCTGCAGGGAGTTAACTGTTATACTGAAATAACTCATAAAAGCATCTTACCTGTCCAAACAGATGGGTGCAAAGAGGGAGCAGAGGAAAATCCTAGCGTCTGGGTGGCACTCCCTGGCTAGCAGGGGCAGCCAGCTGGAAGACTGCTGGATGACTTCTGTCATGGTCTCGTGCTCCAGCAGGTTGGGGATCCTCATGTCGGAGTAGCCGATGTCGTAGCAGAGGGCCATGCTCTGAGGGATGGGCATGCAGCTGGAGGATCTCCTCAGGTAGCTGCCCCGGGCACCTGGAGAGCCCCAGAGCAGCAGGCGGGCCAGGAGACCCAGCAGCCACGGGCCACCCAAGCTCCAGGGGTGCCTGCCAAGGGACCTGACCATGCTTGGAGCAAGTGAACCAACAGCACACCCCGCACTGAGCTGCTCCTGCCTGTGGAATGCCTTTTATAGCCTACCAGCCACCTCTTTGTCAATCCATCCTCATTAAGTGCGGCCCTTTCAGAGCCCTCATGGGGAAGACAATGCTCCAATTTTCATTTGCCAGAGGCCCCGATTGTTTGTATTTTAGCAGGGGTTTGGCTTAGATCAGCAGGTGTGGAAATGAGGGCAGTTGGGGAGGGGTGAATGACTTGGCCCATGTGTCTTGGGGCTCTTTCAGCCAAGATTCAATCTCTGTTTGACACCAGTGCTCCAACCCATCCCCTTTCTCTTGCTCCAGGATTAGTCATTATTTCATAAACCGTAATGTTTTCCTCTCTTTTGTTTTTTGTAAAAGCAATCAAGTGTTGCTTAAAGTCAATTAGGAGGCATTTGTTTAGCTGGATCTATTGTTGAGCAGGCAGGGAGATAGGATGGTCTCACAGCCACAAGTTAACTGTTTGAGAGAGCTGGGGGCAGAGAGGAACTAATTTGCAGCTGTGGAGCCAAGTTGTTTGCAGACAGATTTGGCAGCACTCAGCTGGAAACCCCCTCACCTTGCAACCTCCATGACCACACACTTTCCAGTTAACAGAATTCCTGCTTCATTCTGAAATCCCTTTACTGCCACTGAAGAATGGAATTGTCCTTCTTCCAGCATGTAATTAATATTCCATCAGCCATCATTATTGTAGCCCAGTTTGGGGAACCTGAAATACTGGGGGTATTGGTTGCCAGTGCACATGGTTCATTTGGACCTGGTGCTGTGCCATGAGGTTCAAAGTGGTCAGTAGAAGCTCCAGCTCTGAAGCATCCTCTGGCACAGGGACCCTGTGCTGCCTGTGGCAGAAATTGTTTCTTTGGAGTGTGTTATGGATACAGCTGGCTGCATTGTGTTCCTGGGGCTTCCCAGGAACAGCTCATTTTCTACAGGGCTGGTTCTGGTCTGTGCTTAGCAGGAAGCCAGCTGCTTATTGACAGCTTGAGCCGATAGGGTTGATTTCAGGTCATGAAAGTAATTAATTTTCCCCTCCATTTGAGGACTGCTGCTGTAGTTGATCTATAACATGTCCTTGGCACATACCTGCAGGAGCTCTAGGGAGCTGCAATTTGGAGAGCAGGACCTTGGGTCTTGGAGCACTTAACCTGTCCTGCATTGGTGGTTTTCCTTCCCCTTTTCAAAAGTCTCAGCAGCTCATAACAAGGTCACCATAGCTGTGACAGACACCAGCCAGGAGGATCCTCTGAACCTCCTGGGCCACAGTGTAACTGTGCTCTGGAATGGGACCTTGCCAGTGCTGTCCAAGTGCATGCCCAATGTACCAAGCAGCTAGAAGTCTCCTAGCCTCATGGCCATCAGTGGATTTTTCTGCACTTTAATTTGCTTGGGATTGTGGAATTTCCTGATTGCTGCTGGGTTTTTGCTGCAAAGGAAAGCTGGAGATACCTGGGTATGGAGTCTGGCATCATCCACATCCAGTATTTTCCTCTTTAACATTGCATTTGAAGACCATTTTTAGTGGGAGAATCAAGAGAATGAGTGGGAGTAAGTTAGATTTTTTCCCCTTTCTGTTTGAGTTTTATAATAGAGCACTGTGCCATGTTCCCCTGAAAGGGATTTGGTTTTGTGCAAAGTGCCTTCCTCTCCACATGAGAGCAAGGAAGTCTGAAACCCTGGCCATCACCACTGCCCACTTCTAATGATTTTTGGCTTCCCTTCCTGTAAAGCAGCAGTTCCCAGACTGTGATCCACATGGCACCTTTGAAATGGTAATATGCAGAGATATGCACGTGTTTGTTCACTCCTTTGTCCATTGTGGTATCTGTGAGAGAGTTTAAGGGCTTGACCCCAGGATCCAAGCATTTAGGAACTGCTGCTATAAAAATACTTGCCTCCAGCAGCTCAGGTGTGTGGTGTATGCTCTTTGAGAGCCCTTTTGGTAGAAGGGTGGATGTTTTTGAAAGTCCCAAACTTAGTTCCTAAATTTTTCCCCTACCTATTTTGATTTTTTTCCTGAGAGTCCTGCTACCAGCATGGGATCCCACTGTAACAGTTCCTCAGTCTCTGTTCCTGCTCACACTTTTGCTGCAGAAATCCCTGACTTCCTGACAGAGGAGGAGTGTAAGCTCATTGTCCATCTGGCAAAGCTAAAGGGGCTACAGAAGAGCCAGATCCTACCAACAGAGGACTATGAAGAAGCCATGGAAATGATTGAAATCAGCCAGATGGACATTTTCAATCTGCTGGATCACAATCAGGACGGGCAGCTGCAGCTCAAAGAGGTAGAGTGTGGGCAGAGTGGGGAAGGTGGCCCACTGGCACATCCCCTCATCAGATGCTGTCTTGGTTACTCATGTGCTTGGGTGGGGCCAGAGCCCAGGATGTACCAGTCACAGCTTGCTTCATTTTAATGCCTCAGAATTTGTGCTGGCCTTCAGAATGGAAGTTTCTGGGCAATGTGCAGCAGCTGTCATGCTATTGGGAGGCAGCAACAGTCCTTGGCAGGACATGTGTGATTTGAATATGCTGGATAAAATGTTCCTGTGCTGTGGGTTGTTGCCTCTTGCTGTGTGTCCTGGGAAGTGAGTTTGTCACGCAGGCTGCTTTGTGCAGCTTGTGGGGAACTCACTGTGTGAATTCACAAGCCCCAGCAAAGCCACCCCTATTGATGAGCTGAGAGGAATAATAAGCCTCTTGTCCACAGCTCTTCAGCACCCTTGCCTGTATGGCAGGATGCATCAGGGCAGGTACTGACAGTTCAAGTGTGTCCCTCCTCAGGCTCCCATTCCAGGTGAACCTGGGAGTCTGAACCCACCTGTGCACCATGAGTGCTGTGGAGTATGGGGAGCTGTGCCAGTGACAGCCCAGGGCAAGGCTCCTTTCTCTCAAGGTCAGAGCCTGCTGAGAGCTGTTCAGGCTTCTGCATCTTTCTGTACATGTTGAAGGGAAGAATTTTGTTCCAAGCCCTTACCTTGGACAACTAAAAGCATTCATTCATCAATATCAATATTATCATCAATAGCTTTCCCTTTCAAGAGAAAACTGTGCTCTCTCCACCCTAGGGCTGGTTAACCAAGTTCCAACAGTCATTTGCCATGACCTAAACTGGAAATAACAGCACTCATCAGCAACACTCTGTGTGTGGCTGCCAGATGATTCTCACTGCAATCGTCTTTCTGCAGAAATGTGCTGATGCCTGTCTGGCTGATGTGCTGTGGAAGAGATCCCACCAGGCCTCCTACAGAGAATCTGTAGGGTCTTAGGAGTGCAAGAAACCTTTGCTTTTTTTTGATCCATTTATGAATTTCAGGTGTTGACCCATACCCGACTTGGAAACGGCAGGTGGATGACCCCTGAGAACATCCGGGAGATGTACACAGCGGTCAAAGCTGATCCTGATGGGAATGGTAAGAGCAGCTCCATGGGAATCCCTTCACCCTCAGCACCTTGGACACCTTGCACAGCCATATGGGGCAGAGCAAGACCTGTGTCCCTGCCCAGGCCTTTTTTTCTGGCTGAATTCTTTGAAGGGAAGTCGCATTGCCCTAGGCACCTTCTCAGGGAAGGACATGCAGGGTAATCCCCTTACTGCAGCACTCCTGCATCACCACTCTAGTGGCTAACTGGTCCCACTGCCTGGGCTTGGATCTTGCTGGAGCAGGACCAGACCACAACTCTGCACTCCCCTTCCCCTGTCAGACCTGCCTTGGTTCATGCCCTGCTGTAACAGGATCTTAGGATCTTATGATACAGAGCTCTTGTTACCTGGGATGCAGGTGTTCAGACACGCATTGCATGCTCCCCCGTTTTCAGGGAGACTTTCACAGCA
>WBNQ01048016.1:7291-24864 GCA_013401375.1 Spizella passerina | reverse complement strand
ATGAATACTACTTCCTAAAACTCCACTGAGGTTTCCCACCCACAGGCTGACTTAGCCCAAGCCCAGCTGGACCTGTGGTCACTGGGTCACCTGTGGTCACCTGTACGTGATGAGATCACAGCATTCATGTTTTGGACTGTAGGTGTCAGTTAGGAGCCTATCAGCATTGCAGTTGTGCATTTATTTCTGAGGATTCATCATTTAAATATGCATTGATCTGAAACTTGGCATAGGCACAACATTTGGTTTTAGAGGGAAGAAAGGTCTTTAGGTAATCAGTAATTTTTTAGATTTTGGAAATTTTTGCGGGAATTCATGTTATAGGAATAGAAAAGGCAGTCATTAAAATGGAAGTATGACAAGCTTTTCCTGTGGAAGATATGGTGTGCTAACAATCAAGANTCTACTAAAGTCATTATCTAGCTAGCAGTCCTGAGAGAATATTCAACATATTGAACTCATTTGTGCATGCTTCATTAGCTCTTTATACCTTAACTGCATATAATAATTCCCAGCTCTGTCATGGTTATCATGGTGGAATTTCCACTGAAGTCGATGAACCCTGAGTGTAAATTGACTGCAAAACAGTGACTGGGACAAATTCTCTTGTTATCTGAAACCTTTGAAATGCCACCGGCTTGAGTGGAATTGCTGGAGACATGACTGAATTTGGTTTAATTTTATGGTATTTATTCAAGTTAGTGCCTTGGAGACCTGGATTTCTCTCATTTAATTTTAATATTTTGAGCTGAACTTGACAAATACTGATAAAAATAGTGCCTCTAGGGTTTGATTGAGAAATCTTTTTGTGACAACTTGAAAGATGCCTGTTAGCATCAGCATGCCCTTGACTGAGCTTTTAGTGGCCATAGAGGAAAGGTAATTGAAAACATCAGTCAGCTAATAGGGTGCTTTAAAATGGTCATTTTTAAATGGATTTTTAAAAATATAGCTAAAAGTTTATTGCATTCAGATTTGTACAAATACAGCCATTTAAAACACAGATTAAATTAAATAATGCGATTTTGTTTCATTCAACATTCAGGCCACATTTTCTGACCTTTTCTCTATAGGAAAAAAGGAAAATAAGAGAAGGAAGGAGAGACCTAGAGCAATCAAGAGGATGGCCAAGCAATCAGGAACATGCCAGCCCATGCTGAATATGGGCATGTGCACTTCCACCTGAGATATAAGAAGACCCATGAATTTCCCTCTAAAGAAGGTTCTATGTATTACCTTGTGGCTATGCACAATTTTTCAGGCGATTCTGGTGAGAAAAAAACCAATCCCATTTGTTTTGTTTCTTTTTCTTACTAGATCTATAAAAATATTAGAAACTGACTTTATCAAAGAGCAAGTGAATGTTGCAGATTTTTGTGTGGGTCTCTGTGTATGTTCCCTTCACAGTTACTTCTTCTCATGCATGGAAGAATCTATGCTTTTTGACTTCCAAAGATCTGCAGAGTTATTTTCAACTGCACTTTGATTTTCTGTCTTATCTACACACTACTTTTGTTCACCTGACTTAGGTGATGCTGTAATTTCAGGATTATTGATCCAACCAGGAACAATGATAAAAGGATGGCATATTCTTTCAGTTGATTGTCTTCCAAGCAGGATGCTGACTAACTGCCTTGCATACTAATAATTCTGCCATCCTTTTCCACCTTTATACCATGCTTTTCCACCTCAATCTTCCTTTTTATGCCCAGAAGATCTGGGCATAAATTCCATCACAAGACAAATTCCATCACAATTCATCATTTTGGGAGGTCTGTGGAGGCTTTCTAGTGAGGTAAGTCACTTTCCATGGCCCCCAAATTCCCAACCATAACTGAGCAGGAACACGGTACCAGGGAGGACCAACTGCTTAAAAAAGGCTTTGCAAAATGTTGGTAGTCAGAGAAAAATGAAGATTTTCTCAGGATCTTTTTATAGGCTCCTGTTGCCATAAAAGCTCCCCAGCTTGTTCTAATTATGCTGCATGTTTCTAGCTGCACAGAATTATTTTAGTTATAGATTGACAGTACTGTGTCCTTTTTTAAGAGCAGTGATAAAATGCCATTCCTGCTTTCTGAAAGTAATGAACTGTACTGCAAGCACAGAAAAATTTGCAGGGTAAATGCACTCTAAAATATGAATACTACCTCCTAAAACTCCACTGAGGTTTCCCACCCACAGGCTGACTTAGCCCAAGCCCAGCTGGACCTGTGGTCACTGGGTCACCTGTGGTCACCTGTACGTGATGAGATCACAGCATTCATTTTTTGGACTGTAGGTGTCAGTTAGGAGCCTATCAGCATTGCAGTTGTGCATTTATTTCTGAGGATTCATCATTTAAATATGCATTGATCTGAAACTTGGCATAGGCACAACATTTGGTTTTAGAGGGAAGAAAGGTCTTTAGGTAATCAGTAATTTTTTAGATTTTGGAAATTTTTGCTGGAATTCATGTTATAGGAATAGAAAAGGCAGTCATTAAAATGGAAGTATGACAAGCTTTTCCTGTGGAAGATATGGTGTGCTAACAATCAAGAAAACCTGAAGAACTGAGTCTTAAAATGCAAAGGCACTCACCTGGTTTTTGTATTTTCATCATGTTTGCATGTTAAACCAAATGAGGTATTTACAACAACACTTGCTGTACCATATCCAAGGTATATATTCTCATGACAGATTTTCCTTATGCTTAAGGTGGAAGTTTTAGGAGCTCCACTATGCTCTGCTCCACTGAATGATGCAATGAGGCCAAATGCTGTAATCACAAGGTTCCCTTCCCTTTTCCGCTCTGACTTAAAACTGAGAAGAGAAAATCAAGTTCCTAGATGAGTCCTCTTTTAGCAGGTGATTCCATTTGAAATTGCAAATAAGCCACATAAAATATTTAATTTAATTGAATTCCTAAAACTAAGCTCTCATTGTTGCAATGTACTCACACATAGGGTTTGCAATGTGGACTGTGTACCCAGGCACAGTGAAGATGGGGAGCACAGGATAACACATGGAGTTTCTGATTCAAGACTAGGCAGTGCTGGTATATTTCACTGCAGAAAGGATCCCTAAACTTATTGTTAAATCCTTGGTGACTGCTGAGTATCAGAAGAGCTCTTTTCCCATCACATTTGATCCAGCCATTAGCTGGATCTACCCCACTGGGGACAGCTTCTTTCTCCCTACTATGAGTCTCCTCTATTGATCCAGGGTCACATTGAGATACAATGGACTGAGCAAAAATTTAAAACCTCACTCTATATCTGTGTTGCCCAGCAGGATTCAATTACAAAAGCCAGTATGCATGCACTAAGTTGCTGACACTCAGGTCAGGTCAGGCCTGTTTATGGTCTTGGAGGAAAGGACAGATTTTGCCAACATTATTGCTACTGCGTCCCTGATCCAGAGCTCTCCCTGTCACCCTTTCCCAACCCACCTTCTGACACCAGAGGCTAGCAGGTATCTCACCTGCTCAGGAAATCCAGGATACCTCTGTTGTTCCAGCATCAGCACAGTGAAGTTAAATACTTGTTTACATCTTGGAAATTAGATGGGATTAACTGAATGGTGTGAAGTGAGTGTGCAATAGCTGCTTCAGAATAAATCCATATGTAATCCTAATCTCTTCCAGATGGGGACATCCCTAGGCAGCTGAAGAAGAGCTCTCTTGCCATGTGCCCTCTGTGCCACCTCTCTGGAGCAGAACCATAAGGGTTCACACTGATCAGCTTTTGCTGAGCTGAAGATTTCCTACTAGTTCATCCTATGTGGTTTATTTTTCTCCTAGCCAATTTCTTAAGTATAAGCATACTTTGCCTTGTAGTGCATGATCTCTTAATTTCCTCTAGAACCTCATGGGAGGGACTTGGTCGAAGGGTATTAAAAAATTAAAAGAGTTACATCACCCTGCTCTCTTATCTGCTCTTATTTTAACATACCCAAAGTATTATACTGTGTTGGGACAAGGAGCTGGGTTAATGAAATTGGCAGTACCACTGAACCCCTATAGAGAGAGCAGTACTTTAGTAATACTTATTTAATGCCAGGTTTGCATTTAGTTAATTAATGATAGAAGAATTTTTTATATCTTTCCCAGTTTTTTGTCCTGGTAGTAATCTTGGTTTGACATTTTCCTTAAATGGGTCAAAAATTCCTGTAACAGGGAGACTGCTAGAAGGAAAAAAGGATAAATTTTTAAAAGTAAACATTAAGAACATTTTAATTTTTTCCTAACAGAATTTAATGACACCTTTGCAGCTAATTACACATTTTTCCATTCCATTTTGTCTTACATCTTTCTTTTTTTTCCCTCTTTCTGTCTTTTTTTTTTGTGTGTTAAAGCACTGGGGCCCATAAATGAGGAAAAGATAATGGTTTACAATCAATGCCCATGGACCAGAGAGCTAATCTCAATTTAACTAAAAAGTCAATATTTAGCTGTACCTTATCAGTGGAGAAATGTCAAGCACAGAGATAGACATGAACAAATTTCCAACTGATTTCTCTTTCTTATGCTTCAGCATTCAAAAAGCTTCGTGGAAGAGTTTCAACATCAGATAAGACAAAACTGCAATTGAAAAAAAACCCATAAAACAAATGACAAACTTGTGGCTACAGAGACTAGAGTTTATGAAATGGAAACACACGTCAAAAATTCATTCTAATCTCTTCTTGCACATTCCATTGGTCACCTTCCAGTCTGTGTGATGCAGCAGCTGATAGCTGAGCACTGCAGGCAGTCTTTAAGAGATAGCAGCAGGAAATGTTTTCTTGCTGAGTGAAGTCATAATTTGCTGCCACCCAAAACAAAATTGACATAACTCCTTTTGAATTCAAAAGTTGCTAAGAATTTTAATACACATGTGAGGTACTGACTGGGTACTGTGTTGTTTTGCAAGGACAAATTTTGCAGAAAACAATTTGGTAATTAAAATTTTGTTTGCTAACTTAGGTATCAGCTCACAATGGACATTATTTCTACTGCAATTCATTTAGCTGGCTTGATTTTGGTGAAGGAACAGCTTATAGAGTTACATCAGTATAGAATTTAATCCTTGGCTAGAAATCAGGACTGCTTTGTTTATCATTGCCAGTCACTTGATGTATGATCTCTTAATTTTAAGACATGGTGACCCTCATCTCTCAAGCACAGTCATGGGGCTTCCCGAAGTAGAAGGTAAAACACTGTTTTTAAGAGTGGTCATAGCCCAGGAATGCACTGGGTTTGTTTGGGTAATTCCAATATCTGTGTTTACTGCTCTTTGTGGAAAGGAGGGAGGGGGTGGGTGAAAGGTGGCCTGAGATGGGCAAAGCTGCAGTTCTGCTGTTTTATGCTCTTCTACAGAAATCTCCTTAGGAAAAAAAAAAAATGTTGGAATACCAAATGTTGCTTAAAATGTTGGTAAGAATAAACCCAGCAGGGAGTAAAAATAATGGCTTGATGAGCGCTTACAAAAGCTTAAACATAACAGGAACAAGACTGTGAGAGACTCCCCAGGATTGAAATAGTGATGGAAAAACCCCAGAAAATAATAGCTGTATTGGAATCCTCAGAGTTGGAGTTCACTCATACACCCAAACATACACATTTGGTTTAGGATTGCACCACTGTTCTGAAAATTTTTGAAGGAGTACTGACATCATCAGACTTCCTAAGTTACCCAGATATTTCTGACTTTTAAAATTATGGATGAATGCCTGCCATAATTAAAACATTAACTTTTACATTGCAAATGTTTTTCATTCAATGAACAATTAATATTCAGGATGAGATTAACACGGGGAAAAAAGACAATAAAGCATCTTGATAAAGTTTTCAGCAATGTTTGTGGAAATACTTCATTAATGAGTCCATTTCTTCTGAAATGGAAAGCATTTGATATTAGCAGTGTGTGTATGTGCACTTTATCAAACATCTTGGAAATGTAGACAGTTTATATATTGCTGCTTCATTACTGCATCTTCAAAGGTATTTATACTTGGATATCTACACATAGCCCAGACAAAAATTGAATTAACTTCTTGGACAAATAGGGGTTATATTAAAATAAAACAATTTTAATGTAAATTAACATAGACATTTTCCTCAGAATTGAATATAAGATAAATGTTTTATAAGTTAATAAGAAATAAGAACATGACTTCTATGACAAAGTTTTATGAGCACTAAAGGACAGCTTTTGCTGCTTGGGATCACTGGTATTTTATGTCCAGTTAGTGAGAAGCCTGCAGAAAGATTGTTACACAGTTTGCTCTGCAATTTTCATGTACATTCAAGATAATAACCAAAAAGGCTTTTTAGTTCTGAAGGGTACCTTTTCTTCTCAGGAAAAAAAATTACCTGCAAATGATGCTAATATTTATTATCACACCTTGATTCCATTGGATATTTTTGAATGTTGGGACTGGCTTGGATGTGGGTGGTAAGGTGCCACTCTCAGGGATGTGTGGGGTGCAGGATGTTTGGGAAAAGTAGGTAGAGAAGAAGAGAAAAAGTTTTCTCCATATAAAGGAGCTCTTTTTTTGCATAGAGCTGCATTGTGAGAACAGAGAGATGTCTACACATTCTCTGGGTCAAAATCCTAGGAGAGGTAACGCTGCTGCTGCTGTGTGGGTGGAGGGGAGGGGGTGTCTGATAAGGGCTGCTGACCCTGCCCAGTACCCCTACACTCCTCACTTTGCTAAAAACCTGCACCATCCCCTACATTTGATAGTCAGAAGACCACAAGAAGGCAAACTAAATTCAAAAACCAACAGGCTTTCCCTGCTGCCTGTAGAAATAGTGTAATTCTTATATCTGGTGAGGAGAATGTGTGGCTGAGCTTTTTCTGTTGACCCTGGGTGTCCCCCAGTGACTTATTTCAGAGAAGGCTGCCATCACATTCATCACAAGCTGTATCAAAGACAGGGAAAGGTTGCTCAATCAGAAAGGGAAGAGCCTCCAGCTCTCCATCTGGACTGGCTTTAGCTGCAGAGGGGAAACAGCCAGAGTGGAAGATATTATCAGATTTGTGTCTGCCTGATATATCTGTAGAGATTTCTTTTCTACACAGATGTCAATTAAGGAAGTTCAGATTTACAAATTATATATGGGTGAGCTTATTGCTTTTTACCTACGCTAAAAAGTTGGTCATTTAATGTGAGACAAAGATATAGAAAATTTTCTTTTGATAGCTAGTTGCAGTCCTGGGATAGGAACATGTTTAACAGGTAGATTTAACATATTGCTTTGTTCCTTTACTGGCTCTTTCTGTCATGACTTTAAATCTGATCCAGATTGTTTTGCAGTTGAAGTGCAAATAAAAGAATTGGAAAATACTATTTGTGGATTTTTGCCTATTGAGAAATGCACAATTTAAAGTCAAATAAATCATATTTTGAAATTCTATATAATTTAAATGCAGCATTTCATTCATTTAGAACTTGAATTTTTTCATCTGCCTGGGTTTATTTTACAGAAAACATTCTGTTTTGATTTCCAGGCACCAAGAAATGGAGAATCCATTGTTTTTCTTGGCAGGTTCTTCCAAGAAGTAATCACCCATAGCTCTTACAATATGTTTCCTCTTCTTAGCTCTGTTTCAACCATTGGTCTTTGATCCACTTTTCTTTGGTAGGCTAAGGAGCACATTATTAACATCTGGTAAGTACTTAGAGAATAGTGTCAGGTAACTCCTGCATCTTTCTTTTGACAAGCCAGAGATGAACTTTAAAACATTCTCAACAAGGTATTCATTTAAAGTCTGAAGTTATTTTTGTAGCTTCTCTTTGTAACATCTCCAAATTTCAACACACTTTTCCTAATGTAGATACCAGAAATGAACTTGATATTCCAGAACTGATCTTGCCAGAGCTACCCATAAAGGCAGAATGTTTTTCTGCTCTCAACTCTTCTTTCTTCTTTATCCAGGGCTCAAAGAGCCCTTTGGATGCCGCATTGTACAGGCTCCTCATGTTTGCTCTGTAATCAATCATAACATACAAATATGTAGCCACTGCCTCCCAAAGGTCTCATCCCCTCCAAGTACAACCTCTGTTCTCTGTTCCCAGCTCTTTGACTCCCTGACTGCTCAGAAAAGTCCTTGGATGAAGAAGAAGTGCTCTGGGGGAGCGCCACATTTGCGTGCTTGTGCACGTGTAGACCAAGGCTGTCCATGGATGGGGACTCATGGCTGGGCAGGATGGGGAGCTGGGGATCAGCCCTGCTGTGCCTTCATGGCTGGGCAGGGTGGGGATCTGAGGATCAGCCCTGCTGTGCCTTCATGGCTGGGCAAGGTGGGGAGCTGGGGATCAGCCCTGCTGTGGTTTCATGGCTGGGCAGGATGGGGAGATGGGGATCAGCCCTGCTGTGGTTTCATGGCTGGGCAGGGTGGGGAGCTGAGGATCAGCCCTGCTGTGCTTTCATGGCTGGGCAGGGTGGGGAGCTGGGGATCAGCCCTGCTGTGGTTTCATGGCTGGGCAAGGTGGGGGGCTGAGGATCAGCCCTGCTGTGGTTTCATGGCTGGGCAGGATGGGGAGCTGGGGATCAGCCCTGCTGTGGTTTCATGGCTGGGCAGGGTGGGGAGCTGGGGATCAGCCCTGCTGTGCCTTCATGGCCGGGCAGCGTGGGGAGCTGGGGATCAGCCCTGCTGTGGTTTCATGGCTGGGCAAGGTGGGGGGCTGAGGATCAGCCCTGCTGTGGTTTCATGGCTGGGCAGGATGGGGAGCTGGGGATCAGCCCTGCTGTGGTTTCATGGCTGGGCAAGGTGGGGAGCTGGGGATCAGCCCTGCTGTGCCTTCATGGCTGGGCAGGATGGGGATCTGAGGATCAGCCCTGCTATTGCTTCCCTGGGGCAGGGACTGCTGGTCCTGGGGGGTTGAATGGGCTCCTGGGCTGTGGGGAGGTGGCCACCCTGGGGTGCTGCAGTGGGTGAGTCAGGCCTGCTGTGCCTGAGGAAAGGGTTTGCCCAGCTCTCACATGTCCCTGGCTGGGTCTGGGGTAGGACCGGGTGCAGGGTGGGCTCCAGCTCTGGCCAGGCACAGCCACTCCTGCCTTTTTGTCTGAACTGGGCTGCCATTGATGGCCCTGGGCACCTCTGCTGGGGCACTGCAGCCTCAGTGCTTGCTCTCCTCCCTGGCCACACTGGCACACAATGCTGGCTTTAACACGCTTTACTGAGGTGACCTGCTACAGCCAGCTGCACACAGGCAAGATATTTATGGTTTTCTCCTGAATAATTTGTGGCTTTTTAAATTTTCCCTTAAGGAGCCTCCAGAAAGCAGATACCATCGCCTCCTGTTTCTTTCTTTTGCAATAATTGCCTGTTTTTGCCATTTAGAAAGTTTTCATTGTCTCTGACTTTTATCTTTTTTACAGCAAAATAAATGGATTTGTTCTGTTCCTGCCCCTTCTGCACTCGGGGAGCAGTTGTCTTTTTGAAAGGCTGTTCTCATGCCTCTCACAGTTCTCCATGTCTGAAACTAAGGCGGTAAAATTCTTTTAATCATCCCATAAAAATCATACTTTTTAAGTTTCTTATTATTTTTTCTTCTCCTGTCTGTGTCTTATTTGTTTATTTTTTTGGTTAAATGCAGTGCCTTAACAAGTTCCTATACCATAATTGTGATTTTACCAGCTCCAACTAAAATAATTACCACTTAGATTTTGCATATGATGCTTCTGTTTAACAGCATTTAAGTAGCAATTGCCTTAAATAGGAGGGTTCCTGAAGTAAGATATGAATACAGTAACTACATAGATAGTTCTGCTCTGGAGTAAAGTGAATTTTATGCTGTTTGCTTCCTTGGAAAACTCAGTGAAGGATACTTTGTGTTACATTTAATGGGGAGAACAGTGCACTAAATTAAGGAATGGCAACCGAGATCTTAAAAATTTTTGTCTTTCATTATTTCTGTCTTAGTTTAGCTTTTTCTTTACAAATGCACGTGTTGGCTTCATTGTCTGCTTTGCATCATTCAGCTGTCTGGCTTGGTATGCTCTAGGTCAGGTCACATATATATAATTTCTAAACAAGGAAGTTCTTTATTTTGGATCAAGTAAAATAACCTTGACTTATCACTAAAAAGAAAAATTATCAGGAATGTCTGTTTTTAACTCTACTATTATGTGCTCCATATAAATTCTGGTGTGAGTGATACAATAAGCAGGATTATTTCTGAGTGACAAAACAAGCCATACAAGCTGTAAGTAGTGTGAAATTTTGTGTCAACTCATCATGCTTACCATTAGTCACATAGGCACTAACAAGCAATCAATCATTGACATGGGATAACTGAAAATGATATTCTAAAGCATTTCTTGCAAGTTGGTCATATTTCAAGATGACCAATTGGTGCACGTTTTGGATTATTTGTTGAATACACGCCAGATATAAAATATAGTAAAATACATAATAGGTTTAACTTTGACAGATGATGTCTTTTCCTCTGCTCAAACAACACCAGTCAGGGCTAACATGGGGTTCCAGCATTACCACAATGACACTCATTGAGACAAAGCACAGGCTTCATGGAAAATGCATGTTTGATTTTTAAAAACTACTATTAATATTCAAAATAATGAAAAAAACCTCTTATAGATATTTGTACCCAGTAAATTACATTCTTTTTTCTCTTCAAGTTTTTTCTGAGGTAACATTTTTCTCCAGTGAGAAGATATTTTGACAGGAATATTCATTCTTTTGAAAGCACTGATGTGATGCCAAATATGAGATGAAGTCTAAAGAAGAAATGAAATTATTTGTCTTGTTGCAAAACTCCTCTTAATTCTTCTGTTAAGCAGTAAAACTACATGAATGAAGTGAACATTAATTTTTGACCATTTCATATATTTTTAAAAAGGATTTGTTTCTAAAGGGATGCACATTTTCTTAGAACCAAGGACAACGTATAAAGAGAATGGGAAAAAAGTGGTGGAGGAATTCAAATTGAGGTTCATAATTGAAATCCATTAACAAAAAAATGCTGCTAGTTTGGGATGAAACAAAGTTATCTGAAGAAGAACTAGAAACATTTTTATATTATGTTAGCTCTTCTGTTAAGGTAGGTGCAATCCTAATTTTTGAACAGTTGCAGTTAGCACACATATTTCTGTCTGGACAACCTAAATAACCTGTCTGTGGAGGAAAATGAAAGGGTAATTTTTCCAAAGAAATCTGTTATGATTGTTTGTTGAAAGACATTACTCTGAAGAAAAACAGGAATCTCATGCAACTGCTGAATTTGATAAGCCCTCTGTATGAGAAACCCTTTCCCTTAAACACATCAGATCATCAGTCCTGTTTGAAACCACTCAAATTTAGAAGAAATTCCATTGTGGATGTGAATTTTGTAATCTTGGACTGTCTCCAGCTCTTTATAAATGTTATGTTTTCAGCCACATGAATACATTTCTCTTGTTATACCTATGTTTCACAGACAGCTCCAATGTCTTTCACTAGACCAAATGATACAGCTCTTGAGATAAGAAAAGAGAAGAATTTTTCAAATGAAACAATTATAGTTACAAATAATAAGAGGAAGGCAAAAGGCAAATGATGAAAGTATAATCTTCACAAGATGTTTAAGAAATGGATTTATTTACAAATGTTCTGTAGGTTACCTGAGATCAAAAGCAGTAGCTCTTTCTGTTGCATGGAGATTATTTCCTGTCATTTGAAGGTTCAGTTCACAGTGAACATGATATAACAACTTATACATGCCAATACACCCAACACCACCTACCCTGGCAAACTCTTCAGCCTTGGTCTTCTGAGAAAATCACTGTAACAATTCAACTTCCAGCATGAGGAACTATGGAGGGGACGTGATTGAATGACAGACATTATCTAATGCAAGGAGGTGATGCAACTTTGTGCTCTTGCTTGTGTCTTTCCAGTGTGGTAGAGTCATCCCTTTCCTGGGACAAGCATTTGTTTCCCTTTGCAGTCAGAGATGAAGCAGGAAAGTGCAATGTGGGGAACCATTTTGGACTAGAACGATGAGGGGAATGATTGCACCAGGGTGAAGGTGACACAGTTACTTCTGACTTTGGATAGCAAATGAGTGTGCATGGTAGGAATGAATGCCATGGATCCCACTGAAGAATCAATGTGGTAGAAGAGACAGAGAGATGAAGGAAAAATACTGAGGGGTCAGTTCGTCAAGGGAAGTGGACATATTTTTAAAAGCTCAGTCCTGGATACAGAAGGATCATTGATGTCAAAGGGAAAGGAAAGGAAAGGAAAGGAAAGGAAAGGAAAGGAAAGGAAAGGAAAGGAAAGGAAAGGAAAGGAAAGGAAAGAAAAGAAAAGAAAAGAAAAGAAAAGAAAAGAAAAGAAAAGAAAAGAAAAGAAAAGAAAAGAAAAGAAAAGAAAAGAAAAAAACCCCCCACGTTAATTAGAATGGAATTTTATGACGTTTTGTAGCATTGTACTGGGAATAGGTGCTCACTGTAGGATATGGATATTCCCATACAAAACCAAAACCAAATTAAAAGAACACAAACATGTGCTATGCTTGCATTAGATTGATTTGAAAAGTAGCCTGAGGGAATAAGGGAAGAAATAATAAATCATTAAAAATATTAAATTAAAATTATTCTATAATGAAAAGTGGGAAATGCAAGTTTCCAGAAGAGGCTTTAGGTGCTCTAAGCAGAATATGTTAAAGTAGTAGAAAACATGCACATCCATAAACAAAAAAGAAAGTAAAGTATAAACCCCTAACTCCTTCCATGATAAAATTGCAGTGATGGTTATTCAGGTGGCTTCAGAAAATGGAACATGAGTCCACAGATAGAGACCTAAGTGGTGAGAGACAATGTTATATTCTGGAAAACAAAAAAGATGCAAACAAGTTTGTCAGGAGAAGAAAAGCAACAAGAAATAATTCCTTATCAAACACAGGTAGACAGGGAACTTTTATCAAAGCAGCCAAATCCTTGATGCCTTCCTTATCAGCAGAAAAAAAGTAAGAAACGCCATCTTCCTAGGCATAATGAGATGTTGATTTTGTGAATCAGAATGAGCAGAAAATGAACTTTTAGAGCTGCTATGGCACTGAAATTAAAACTTCATTCAAATTAAACAGGACATCTAAGTCCTTTTCTGTAAATTCTCCAGAACCCCAATCTGTATTGGTCCCTGGGATTGTCCTTCCACAGGTGCATGCAGGAGTTTTCATTTGTGTTGGTTTCACCAACCATAAACTGGTCTGTGAAATCATCAAATTTATTTCAAGAGGCTTATATAATGGCAAAATAAATAGAAGGACATAGTTATAAATCACTGTACATATGTAAATACATAAATTTTCATAAGTGTGGCAAGGTCAGTTGTGTTTTCTGTGTGCAATTATGTTCTATGGCACCTTGAGTAGGACTAAAGAAAAATTCTATGGACACTTTTACAGCCTTTTGATGAGATCACTCATAACTTGCTAGGAAAATAAAATTAATTATAAAAATGAGAAGAATAGTTGTGTTCTTAGAAGGCAGATAGCAGGAGAAAGATGGGAAACACAGTACATTTTCAAAAGTAGGAGTGGTATTGACCTGAGCATTTTGTCTCTAATGAGACTGTGTTGGTTAAAACCTTTCATAGTAATTTGGGAAGGAGAATGGAAAACTGAGACAATTTTCATATGGCACAAAATTGCTCAATTTGGCAGGATTATGGAAGACTCTGGAAAACCCACAACAGAATTAAATTGGCAGTATCATGGCAGACACTTCCATAAAGCCAACAGGAGGATTGCACAGACTGAAAAGAATTTTTAAAAAATATTTTGTGCATAAGGTTGGGCTTTGATTCATTGTTGCCTCATATCTCAAAACAACACTTGGAGTCTGTGATAAGACATCACTAAAAGTTTCTGTATTTAGAAAAAGGCCTTCCTGAGGTAAATTGTATTCATTTCTGATTAGAAAAAAACCAAGGAGACACAAGCAGATGGAAGGATTTTACATGTAGGGAAAAAGTGTTATTAGAAAGACAGAAGGCCCCAGAGAAGCTAATAATAGGAGACCTGTAAAAATGACTAATGAAAAAAGAAGAAAATTATTTAGTAAATACCAATTCAACTAACTGTAGCAAATAGAGCAATTATGTAAAAGGATGCTTTAAAAGAACTGACAAGCAGCATTTGTATTGAGTGATAAAAGTACAAGAGCACAGCTACTGAGCAAAGGACAAACATAGGAAACAAAAGCTTTAAAGAAAAAATGTTGCATTAACAAGCAAATGACCTATGGAAATATGTGCTGCTGGGTGTAGCTGGAAAACTCTTAAAAGGAAAATATTTACAGGAATAAGAAGAGAAATAAGTGTTGAGGATAGAAACTATGAATCTTTTCAATGTCACATTTAAACCTGTTCATCAGCCATTGAACTCAGCTGAGCCTGAGAAGTCCTGTGTTCAAAGAGTTTGACAGCTGTTTTCTAGGGACTTTAAATGAGAGAGAAGTTGCTTTGTAAGTCTCCCCCATTTGAATCTTTATTTGAAGCTTTTGGTCCTGGCAGAATCAAAATTTTGAGTTTGGATTAGGTAGGTCTAGGACTGATCCAGCAGCATTTCTGTTCCTCTTACTCAGTTGCCAAGAGAAGGGATTGAAAACCTGATGTAGAAACTGGCACAGAGACTGCTATGCCCTTGAGACAGCATATGTGTAATTTTAAGGTCAGGAATATCCCAGCAAGGTGAAATAAAGATTGATGAGGCTGAGTTTATACAAACACCAGATACAAATGTCTCCAGCACTTGCAAAACACAAATTTATGAGATTGTCAGCTGGGGTTCTCTGAATCACCTTGTCCAAGTGTAAATGGCAAAAAAAGAACTGGGTGATAGTACTGCAAAGGGAGGACAGGCAAATTAACCAAACAGATTTTTCTCTTTTTATCTAGATGATGACAGAAGTCAGTTCAGGAAAAAGCTGGAACATCACCTGTAACTATTCTTCTGTGTCATGGCATTGGTGCAGAATTTTTCTACTGAGAGACTTTTGCTGTGCAAAGGCTGAGCTGAGCACATGGTGTCAGCTCTCATTCTCTCAGTTCTGTTTGGATTCCCACATTTTTAAATGCATTTTTATGGCTCTGTCCCCTACAGATTGCTTCAAATAACCAAAAAAAGAAATATAAAATAAAAAGTAGAAACTTTCTGCACATGAAAGCATTTAAAAGTTACTTCACTTTCAGAGCAGTTTAAAAACCAGTTTATCAGAGGCAATCCATCATCTACACAATTTGCATGTTTTAAGAGGTACCTACTACCTTTCACAAGACTCATTATGATTTAATATGCAACCCTAAAATTAAAAACAACAGTAGTTTAATCAGTTAACAAGAACTACTAGGTAACATTTGTAAAATGTGGTATTTCCTTTCCAGTAAGAGCTGTTGGGAGTGAGGATTATGACACAGTGCAGAAAAGCAGAGGTGCCACTTGATATGTAACAATTCTGGTGGATGTCATTTGTGGGACATGTATAATGACACACCTTTTTTTCCAACAAATGTTTATTTTTTGAAACAGGCACATGTACAAATAGAAATGATAAAAATTGTTTAAAAATATTTCAGACCCTTGCAATTCTGTTTAAATAACACCACACGAAGGGACACAATTTAATAAAACACAGTTGTCAGGATTTCAGGTGAAAAATTGGTAGGGATAATTAATTTTGGACATTCCATTTCTTTACAGATTTCTGCTGAGTGCTGTGAGCTATGTCTGAAAAGAAGCCTTGGGCCAAAACCACACCCATCCCCAAGTTTGTATTTAATTTCAAGGCCAAATATTCCATTTTAATCCAGTTAGGAGGACACCTTTTTTTTCTTCATGCCAAAGAAAAAGTGTTCCTATTTTTTCATCATCACAGCTTCACCCAGATCTAGAGGTGAAATGGTTTTCAGCAGCAGAGAAAACTTACAAATTGTACTGTTCTCTACAATACTTTGGCTGGCATTGCAAAAATCTAGGGTGTGCTTTTTCTAGTGTGTAGCCTTATCACATGTGCTTTGTACAACTTCTTAACTTGTGCTAATAATTCAGTGATAATTATGCTGCTAGACCATTTAGGTTTGCCTAAATCATATTTCACATCCATTGTGACTCTCACCAAAGTGTCAGTCAATTAATTTGGAACAGATGTCCCCTGTATAGTGGGATATAACCATCTCTCTTGAANATTGTATTCATTTCTGATTAGAAAAAAACCAAGGAGACACAAGCAGATGGAAGGATTTTACATGTAGGGAAAAAGTGTTATTAGAAAGACAGAAGGCCCCAGAGAAGCTAATAATAGGAGACCTGTAAAAATGACTAATGAAAAAAGAAGAAAATTATTTAGTAAATACCAATTCAACTAACTGTAGCAAATAGAGCAATTATGTAAAAGGATGCTTTAAAAGAACTGACAAGCAGCATTTGTATTGAGTGATAAAAGTACAAGAGCACAGCTACTGAGCAAAGGACAAACATAGGAAACAAAAGCTTTAAAGAAAAAATGTTGCATTAACAAGCAAATGACCTATGGAAATATGTGCTGCTGGGTGTAGCTGGAAAACTCTTAAAAGGAAAATATTTACAGGAATAAGAAGAGAAATAAGTGTTGAGGATAGAAACTATGAATCTTTTCAATGTCACATTTAAACCTGTTCATCAGCCATTGAACTCAGCTGAGCCTGAGAAGTCCTGTGTCCTGTGTTCAAAGAGTTTGACAGCTGTTTTCTAGGGACTTTAAATGAGAGAGAAGTTGCTTTGTAAGTCTCCCCCATTTGAATCTTTATTTGAAGCTTTTGGTCCTGGCAGAATCAAAATTTTGAGTTTGGATTAGGTAGGTCTAGGACTGATCCAGCAGCATTTCTGTTCCTCTTACTCAGTTGCCAAGAGAAGGGATTGAAAACCTGATGTAGAAACTGGCACAGAGACTGCTATGCCCTTGAGACAGCATATGTGTAATTTTAAGGTCAGGAATATCCCAGCAAGGTGAAATAAAGATTGATGAGGCTGAGTTTATACAAACACCAGATACAAATGTCTCCAGCACTTGCAAAACACAAATTTATGAGATTGTCAGCTGGGGTTCTCTGAATCACCTTGTCCAAGTGTAAATGGCAAAAAAAGAACTGGGTGATAGTACTGCAAAGGGAGGACAGGCAAATTAACCAAACAGATTTTTCTCTTTTTATCTAGATGATGACAGAAGTCAGTTCAGGAAAAAGCTGGAACATCACCTGTAACTATTCTTCTGTGTCATGGCATTGGTGCAGAATTTTTCTACTGAGAGACTTTTGCTGTGCAAAGGCTGAGCTGAGCACATGGTGTCAGCTCTCATTCTAGTTCTGTTTGGATTCCCACATTTTTAAATGCATTTTTATGGCTCTGTCCCCTACAGATTGCTTCAAATAACCAAAAAAAGAAATATAAAATAAAAAGTAGAAACTTTCTGCACATGAAAGCATTTAAAAGTTACTTCACTTTCAGAGCAGTTTAAAAACCAGTTTATCAGAGGCAATCCATCATCTACACAATTTGCATGTTTTAAGAGGTACCTACTACCTTTCAAAAGACTCATTATGATTTAATATGCAACCCTAAAA
>WBNQ01047988.1:0-11283 GCA_013401375.1 Spizella passerina | reverse complement strand
TTTTTCCCCACTGGAGCAGAAGTATTTGTGCAGCCCTACAAAGGAAATGTCTCCAGATGAAAATGAAATATTTTTTTCACAAAGTATTATTTTATCAGCCTGATCAGTTCCCTAATCCAGATCTTTCTCCAACTAATAGATGCTTGAACCAGTACAACCAGATTATCAGTGCAGAAAAAAAAGCAAGCCCAAGATCTTCAGTCTGAGGACATGAGTGGTTGAAATAGCACCAATGTAAAATGTTCACCAGATTACAACCTCAGAAGCTGCAATTGCTTAGTATTAAGCAGATTTTTTGAATTCCTTCAACAAATTAACACAGACACTAATCTACTACCCTAAGTCTGGCTTACTATTGGACTGTATGTCCTTGATAAACAGAGTTGCCTCACCAAACCAAAGCAACTTGTTATTTACATAAGGCCAAGGCTAGAACATACACCATTTGATTAAATCATAAGCATTTATACAAAATAATAGGTTTTAAATTGAAATTTACATTTACTTACGTACTTCAGAAAGAGATAAGCAGACTATGAGCACTGTATTATAACCACTATCACAAGGACAATGAACAAGGTCAGTTTCACAGATTTCACAGACTCTCAGGAACCAGCAGAGAACATTTCAACAGAAGAACTGGGAACAAGACTGCAGCACCCTCTGCACTGCCTCACACAGGCACAGTCAGTGCAAGCTTCTGTGATGCTTCAGATACCAGTACATGACATTGCACTGACAGCCTGATTTGACTTTAATCTATCTAAAATGTTGGTGTAAAATCTTACTGGAAGAATCTTGTTATTAGAACACAAGAAGAAAGTAGTAAAACAACATTTGGCCATCACAGTTCAGTTCCATTTGAAAGGCATTCCACAGATTCCTGTACTTCAGCAAAGCAAGGCAATTGGAAGCTAGAAAAGATTTCACTTACCAGACAAGCAAGTCTGTCAAGCAATGAACCGTTGGGCATGTATTCATACACCAGACATGGCTGAGCACCATCACTTGAGAAACCAAGCAATTCTACTAAATTTTCATGCTGACACCTATGGCAAAAAAGAAAAAATATCTGTTCACATGTGCTCTGAAAGACTCTCAACATCTGAGGAAAACACAAGGCAGAGGGAACCTGATTCCCAATGAGTTGTTTCACCTTTACTGCACAAAGCCAGGTTTGTGTGGTGATGTTTTAAAACAAACAAAATGTGATTGTGCTGTGTAAGAAACATTTTCAGTTAACATGTTCAGCAAACTGTTATGTTAGAAAGACAAAAATTGTATAATGACATACTCACTTTGCCATTATATTTATTTCTTGCTCAAACTGCTGTTTTAAGTCCTGAACACTAACATCAACCATCTATAAAAACAAGTATTTGACGTTAACATCATCGGTTCATAATAAAATGCACAGCTGTTCATTAAGAAAAACAAAAAAAGAATTGTATGCCTTTCTTAGTTAACTTTTCACAATACACCTTCTACTAAGTTCAAAAATAAATATTGGATTGTCACTTTAAATTCCTTGGAACACTGTATAACTGGATAAATGGATCCAGTTTCAGCAATCAACAATTTATTCCATTCATCGCAGTTACATCCCAATAGGACTTAATTACAAATTCAATATTCACACAAAACAATGGTTATGAAGACTAAAATTCTGTGACAATTTAGCTTGTGAATCTCAGCCATTGTAATCTGAAATGGAAACCACCTTAGGAACGCCTCTCTTCTGGCACTTCTTGAGGGTGAGGGGAAAACAACTGGGGAAACACTCTGCTCTTCCCAACAACTCGCTTAGCCCCTCAAAGGAGAGCTACAGAGAAGGCAAGAATTAGCTCCTGTGACTGCGCTGACTTGCAACACTGATGGGACTAAGGGTAAATTTCTTAAACCAACTAATGCGTAGGACAGTGACAACTTTTGGAAATCTATCATTCAATGCTTTTCACAATAAACAAGATAAACAAGTCTATTTGATAAAGTACACAGTCATTAAAATGAAAAATCCCCAGGCCAACTCACAGCAATGAGCTTCTTGACAGCCACGTTTTTGCCATTGATGTAGCCTTTGAACACAATGCCAAAGCCGCCTTCTCCCAGTTTATTACCTCCCGCTGATTCTGGTCGCACATCAAAATTATTTGTAATGCTTTCCAAGTCATGAAACAAAAAATTCTGGAAATCTGAAAGACATTGACATTTAGCACAAAACTGTGTTTTCACTTAAGGAACAAGGTTTTCTGTTTCAGTTCTCTTAAAACAAAAACTTGCTACTGCACAAAACCTGACACAGTGGAGCCCTACTTCCAGCTCTGTGACGAAGATACCAGAAACACAAAAGGAAGGCAGATAAACATATACAATTACCTATGCATCATTTTCTTCACAACTAACACTGTAGCACACATCTGATTGCATTTTTGATTCATACTTGCAATACAGGTAGCAGAAATTAAATGTGTAGCCGATCACAGAGAGAGCAACAGTGCCTTATATACAAAAAATACACCAAGGTGACATCGTGCTGTTGGCAGCAACCCAAAAGTGAACCTTTAGGAAACAACAGACCAATCACACACTTTCCTAAAGTGCTTTCTTCAGTCATCTTTTCTCCAGCATTCTTTGTCATTTCTGACATACAAAATCTAGTTTTAAAGCATGAGATGCTGAACAGTCTATAAAATAAGTACTGGAAAAGCACAACAGGATTATGTGTGGCAAAAAAGAAATTGCAATTTAATTAACTGTTAAGTTTTCCCTCAAAGCAGGTGATTTATTGGCAAGATGCTGTTTCCCACAGATGCACCATGACAGGAATAGAGTCATCATTCTTATGAACTGCTATGATTTATTTCACATGGGGTGAAGGACAGATCAGCAAAAACCCAGCACTGAATTCTACCAAAGTAAATGTCTACCTGTGTTACTGGACTGTGAGCTGCTGTTTTGTTCATTTGAGTAGGAAGAATCTGAATGCTGCTTCTCAGTACTCTGAGCTAAAGCAGGCTTTACAGATGCCACCCTTTTTTCTTGTACAGGTAGCTGTTTCTCATGTATAGGCAAGGTTTCCTGTGAAGAAAGAGGTAATGTAACTTCCTGTGGCATCCTTACAGCTTCTGAAAAGGGAATTTAGAAAAAGCGTTAACTACATTAGGAACCAGAGAAAAACTAAGTAATGTTAATGCCAATATTTTTCAAAATTAGGAGACACATAAGTATCACCAGGTTATATTGTGCCACTATGTGTAAACTCCAGCACTCTTATTGAAACTTTAAATTCATACTTAAACTGCTATTACAAATGATAGAAAGTAGAAAATATATTAATTTTTGGTTATTTTAACTTAATCCTTTCTGATTTTCAAGTTAGCATGAAGCTCTTTAGCATCTTAGAAAACTGAGAACACAATACAAAATGTACAAGAATAACAGTTACCTGGAAGCAAAAGGCTTGCTGGTGCTAGGAACTGATTCCTGATCAGCAGATCCACAAGATCAGCAACTGTACAGTTTGTGGTTCCCCAGTCATAAAGCAATTCACACGTGGGACTCTTTCCCATTTGTACAAATGCCTCAAATTTCCTTAGAAGATAAATATTAAGATCAGTATTTAAAAAAAGAAATTACCTCAAGAAGCATAAAGGGGAAGAGATTAAAGGCAAATGACAAAAATAATCCACATTAAAAAAAAATCTGAATGCACTGCAAAAACCAGAGTTTTCTGAATACACAGCCAAAAAAACCTAAACACATTTAAAATCGGGGTAAAAGCATGCAAAATATGGGAAAAACTATGGGAAATACACATAGACATGCTTCAGCTGTCTGTCTATGATCCATAATATATTGGCATCTTGGACTAACACAGAAGAGAATGTCAGACAGAGACACAGAGCTAATCAGCCCCAGATCAAATGGCAAAAATAATTGTTTTGCATCCATTTAACATTCACACACCACCTTGAATATTTTGAGATGGGCATTAAGAAGAAAATGAGATCAGCATTCTGACTAACTTAATATTATTACTGACAGAAAAACAAAGATTTAACACTACCATTACTAGAAAAGACTGGAAACCCAAAATTATATATACAGCATGTAAAAATTTCAGTCTTTGAAACAGCTTCAACAAAGACTCAACAAACCCTTCAAGCAATGAAGCCCTCATAAAATATTGCAAGCATTACTCCTCACGTAAATTTGTGAGTTTTAGGCCTCGGGCTCCTCACATTTATTTGGCATTTTCTTGGAAGCAGTGAATTAGGAGTTACAGTGCAGCTGTCTCTCGGGCACCGTAACATCAATGCCTAGCAGACTTTAGGGTACAGAAAGTTATGTACCCGTCCTGTACTGCTAAAAATACCTGTGTCTGGAGTTCTAATTAATCCTAATTTCTTTAGTCAATTTTCTGAGGCTTGCTTAAACTCGAGCTGCAGTACAATTAGGAGTAATTACCTTCCGTTCCCTAAGGAAATGGGACTGTATGGCGCAAGTGCCCCCCAGCACACGAGGTGCAGCAAGTTACAGTAACGGGCTGGCAAGCGCGATTAACACGGTACTTGTGGTGATGCGCGAGTTTGGGTTACGGGACTTTGGTGTAGGACCTTATGTGCACTTGGCTGTATCTGCTTTCCCCGGACGGGTTGGTTATATCCACCGCAAGTTTCTTCCACCCCTCCTGCGGGTCGATGAGCTCCGCCAGCCGCCGCACGAGCCCGTAGCTCAGGCAGCGGACGTGCGTGGAATCGGTCACGGGCTCGCCCATCCTCCGCTCCTGCTGGGACACAGCGTTACCCGTGCGGTTCGCCGGGAAGCGCCCGCCCCCGGCCCCCGCCCACCATTCCCGGCAGGCAGCGCCCCTGCATCCCGCAGCCGGGGCGGTGCCGCCCGGATTCCCCTCGCGCCTCACCATCGCTGCCCGCCCACGATCCCCGATCCCCCGGGCCCCGCTGCCCACCGGCCGGTACCGCCGCGCCGCTTCCCCTCCGCCTGTACAGCTTCCCCTTTAAGGGGGCGGGGCCCAGCCCCCGCTGCCAGTGACGTCACCGGCGCCGTGGGGACACAGCGGAAGCGCTCTCCCACCTGGCCTTCCCATAGGCGGCCGAAAGGGGCCCCGCCCCCGGTACGACCCATGTCCGGACCCGAGGAGGGGGGGCTCGCTGTCTCGTTGTCTTTCCCACCCGGCCCTGGGGAGCTTGGTAACGTCCTTGGGCCCCTCTGATAGGAGGAGGGGGAGGAGGCCGTGGCGCCCCCTCGCGGCGGCTTCCGGGGGCACCGCGCTCTCGCCTCGCTGTGTCTGTCCATGCCTCGCTCCCTCCCTGCATCCGTCCGTCCGTCCAGCCATCCCTGCCTGCCTCCCTCCTCGCCTTTCAGCAGCCTTTCCGTAGCAGTTGATGCTATTCCGCCCTTTCCCTTTTTCCTGTCCGGCCTGGCGGGGTGCAGGACAGGCCGTGGCCATGCTGCCCTCCTTCAGTTACCTGACCGAGCACACCGGCTTCCGCGGCACCATCAAAAACGCGCCCGGGGACTTCGTAGTGACGGAGCTCGAGGTACCCGAGCTCTTCCTCGGGGACTCCCGAGCTGAACTGCTGCCGAAGAGCAGCGAAGCGCCGCCGGCACGGAGCAGCCCGTGTCCGCGGGAGCCCAAAAGGCGGAGGACGGAGCCCCCCGGGTGCCCCCGGGATTCTGCTCCCGGAGCTCCGAGGCAGGGCCCAGGCCGGGCGGGAGGCGGCTGCGCTGCATCCCCGGGCCAAACCGAGCGTGAGGCAGAGCCCGAGCTGCAGCCCGGCATCGGAGAAGCCCCAGGGTTGGAGTCCTTGCTCGGCGAGCCCGTGAGCGAGCTGCTCCGCAAGTTTGCCTGCGATGTGAAGGATGCGTGGGGCTCGGAAAACAACGCGGATGCTGCTGCTAGGGAGTTCTCCCTAGGACCGAGGCTGGACAAGAAAATTCGGGCTGATTTACACAGTGCTGTTAGGCAGAAATTCCCCTTTCTAGTCACTCTTACAAAAGACAATGAAATGATTGTAAAAGGGAATCCTGATTACAGAGAACTTTGTCAATTAGTGACTGAAAAAGAAACAAGTGATTTCTTTAAATTTTTAGATGCAAAGCTAGAAAATTCTACGTTTTCCTTTGAGCCTGATGGAAACAAAGAGCACAGAAAAACAGTTCACCACTTTATCAATAGAAAATTTGGAAAGCTTTTAGAAACAAAGTCTTTTACCATGACAGATGTCAATGATCAGCCAAGTACATCAATAATGGTACGGTTTCGAGAAAAAAGTGGGTCCAGAAAAAGATGTGCTGGTGGTTTTCAGGAGAAGCAAGGTGTTTATACAGGTAAATACATTTTTATATTGAAGGTGGCAGGTATAGTGTTCTGTAGGTAAGACTGATACTCAGGGTAATTTTTATTCTGTCAGGTCACTGTTTACATTGAAATAAATAATTCTCGATGCACTGTTATTACACCCTTGGAGAACGAAATGGAGGAATCAAGCTACTGCAGGGATTTGGCATCAGCTGCTCACTGATAATGGTTACAGTTCTTTTGTTTGTAGCCACTAACTCACTCTGTGGCATTCCCAGGGTGATAGCTTTCCTTGAAAATAATTGTGGGATTTTAGGAGGTGCATCTAGAGACTGAACAAGTTAGTAAGGTCAAATTGACTTATGATCTCATTCTTCAAAGCATTCTCTGATACAGAGAATGTTTCCTGCAATACATCCATGCATGTCTGTTGAATTGTGTTGCATTTTATGAGGTACAGTTCTTAAAGGCATCAGGGTTTTTGGTTGGTCTGAGTTTTGTGTACCATTTTTATTTTTTTCCTTCTGTGCTGTAAAAGCCCCATTTGATTTAGATTTGTGGGGTAGGAGGGCAGTTTCTTTACAGTTTCCATGCTGTTACAGTTGAAGGGGGAGAACCTGCCCGTCTGTCATGGCAGAACACTGAAACATATTCCAATGCCAATATTCCATATGCCAATAAAGGCATATTTCTAATAAATCTGAGATGATTGTTTCAGCTTTCACCCTTCAGAAAGAAAACCTAGAAACACTGGAAGCAATCGGCTTGTTGGCAGCTGAACTTGATGTTCTTCCTTCAGACTTCAGTTACACTGGCATCAAAGATAAGAAGGCTGTCACTTCACAGCCCATGGTGGTGAAGAAGGTGACTCCTGAGAGGTACTTAAAATCTAGGTGCAAGCTGTTTAGCACATAGCTGTTGGTGTTAACAAGTATCAACATGGTAGAATCCCTTGAAATGTTGTTACTGATGTGTCTTCCCCCTTCCTATATAAAGCACAGTGGAAATGGCTTTAATCTTTTGTGGCTTTAGGGAATATGCAATTTAGCACTCAAGTCAATGGCAAAACTCCACTGCAAACTGGACTGTAAGGCCAGTTGTCCAAGAGGTAATTAGCAAAATTTGCACGAGTGTTTAAATGATAAAGAAAAATAGGTAAATGCATCCACACAGCAAGAAAAATAAATATTTTTTATAAATTAACAGTTTATGATGCTATTAAAATATTGCTTAGGATTCAAGCTCTTATGCTGAAATTTTCCTTTGATTTNGCTCCTCAGGGGTGAGACTACCTTGTGCACTCTTTTTATTTTCTTACATTCTATCCCTCCACAGATTTGAATTACTCTTATTTACACATAAGAACAAAGAGATTGTGTGGATATTTTAAAGGGTAAATATTTGAACTGTCAGCTGTGTTTCCAATTGCAAGCATGTGCGAGCACACCCAGAGAATCAGTGCACTGAAATTGTTTTTGTTAAGGCTGATGGAGAAAGAGCAATTGTGTTTTGGAGTCTGCTAGAGCACATTACCTTTTCTTTTCCTTTCTCTTTAATGAAAAACAGGTTTTGAGGAGGTAAGAGTAAAAAAATTACTAGTTTTTCAATTAAAAAAAATTAAAAATTCTGTGTACTCTGAGAAAGTTCCATGAATTGCTTCATTCCAGCATAAAAATGCCAATAATTTAAAAATATTTCTGAATTATAACTACATTTTAAGACTTTCATGTCTTAATTTGATTTTGTTTTCTAATAATAATTGTTTTACATCCCATTTTATTTTTTAAAGCGTTTTCAATGAGCGCAAAGGTGAAAAGAACATTAATTAGAAGTTGTACAGCTTTAGTAGAGGATGGTTCATAATTTCTCCCAATTACCTATTTAGGTTGAAGGAGATTGGAAATAAAATGGAAAAAAAGGGTATGAAAATATACAACATCCGTCCAGCACACCAGCACCTCAGACTTGGTCAGCTGAAGGGCAATCACTTTGACATAGTTGTGAGAGACCTCCAGCACCACAGTCATGACTCCTCTGCAGATTTGAAGGAGAGAATAGCTGAAGCAGTGGAAAGTGTTGAGGTAAGAAAGACTCATGATAATGAACAGAGTTTTAATTCTTTGCTGTTATAAAAAGTACGTTTAAGGAAAATGCTTGTAATAGCACAATAATGGCAATGTTTCCCAAGTTTGGTGCCCTTTGCAGTTTTATGTCTTTCCTGCATTACTTAGGGAATCAGGAGTAAAATTGCCTTCCAAGAAGGAATTACAAGTGAATTGGTTCTGTGTTTCAGACTGGACACCCCAGGGTGGTGCAGCAAAAGAAAAGGGGGATTCAATAACAAATGAGTGTGGTTATAAGAGCCATTGCTGCACAGAGCTGGGGTGACCAAAGTGATGGGTCTCACTGTGGCAGATGAAGGGGGAAACAATGTACTTACACATCCATATAGTGTGTATGGGATACTTGTATACACACACATATGCTCACTGCACATCACAGCTGGTTGCCTTTTTTGGTCATGTGAGGAACATGCCTGGTTGGCTTGGATGAAAAACTTTCATGGTATGAACATATGTGGAATGTCCATCTCTGAGAAGGAAGACTCCTCTGAAGTGCAGTGGATTTTGATTCTACTTTCCTTAGTACCTGAAGGAAACTCCAATCATCAGACATTCTTAAGCCACCAAAAAAAAATAAAAGCAAATAATAGAAGGGAAAAACTGTAGATATTTTTACAGTATTGATTTTCTTGCCCTGTCTTCCGAAGTAATAGCTATAATATAAATTGTTTTTAGAAGATTCATCCAGGAATAAACTCTTGAATGAAAATTACCCACTGTGCAAAAGCAAAATACATTACATGTATTTTGGAAAATAATTTTATTATTGAGAAAAGCATTCAGCTGGTACTATATTGCTTTCTTTGCTCCATCTGACTTGTTTTATTTTACTGTTTGGAAAATGAACCCAAATTCCTGTGATTGTGTGTCTTGCTTTATTAGATTTACCTTACTGGTCAGAAGATAAATGACAAAACAGGATACATATTTATCCAAAATATGCATTCTTCATCTTCTGTGAAGGCAAAATTGTGAATGGGACCTATAGGTGTCCAAAGCAAGATAATAAAATTTGAACCTAGTAACTAATTGCAAAACAAATAGTAAGTATACATGGAGTAGACAAGCAAATGTGTGCTTGTCTACTCCATGTATACTTACTATTTTCTAGAAAAGGGTGTTCTCCTTGGCTCACATGACTGTGATTTTTCTTCACACATGAGACCTAGAACTCATCAGGAGATTTAAAATCCCAATAAGTAGAAGTGTTCACTTTTGACCTTTATATTGCAGTAATAACAGAAATTATCTCATGTTAAAAAGATTTGTGTTTTTAAGAAAAAATGTCCTGTGGTTACTGTTCATTAGCTGTGCTGCATTTGCTTAAGTAGAGATAACATAATCTGACACATTTAAAAAGCTTAATTACTTTGACTTGACCTATAGTTGTAATTATAATAGTTAACTATATAGGAATAATTTTGTTTCATTTACCTGGGATCTTTTTAATAATGTGAAGAAAATGGTAGAACTTGATCGTCTTTTTAGATATCTTCTTAGTGCCAAAATGTCATAATGAATTTTGAGTTTTGCTCTTCATGTAACTTCTGATTCTGGTTTTATACATTTTGGATATAAATATAGATGTATGTGTGTTGTCTGCCTGGTCTTGATCGTACCCAGTACTTTCATGCATGTAACATATTTATCCTTTCTCATTCTAGACAAAAGGTTTTGTGAATTACTACGGACCTCAGCGATTTGGACAAGGACAAATTGTTCAGACAGATCAAATAGGATTGGCTTTACTGAATGAAAAAATGGTATTTCCATTTTGTAATTTGAATACTTACTGTCAAGAGAATTTCATATTACAGTTGCAGTGTCTAGCACTGGAGTTGACCTTCTCAGTGAACAGTTTCAATTGTGAGATAAATCCATCTCTGTGCTGGAAGCAATTGCTGGATCAGTTTTGATAACAGCTTAAGCATGAAGATATTCACACTGAAACTAAAACCTTTTTTTAAACAGCAAATGAAGCTTTAGATAGTTCTGGGGTGATAGTTCTGTCTGTGATTGGAATGTGATTGGGATTTTCATCATGCCACTTGGCAGGAAAGTGGATGCATTCCATACAGGATTTGAACACTGCAAAGAAGCAGGCTTCATAGAGTGTTTGTTCATGGTCCTGATCACCTCTGAACTGTAGCTTCTTTATCCTGCTGGGGGTCTGTTTACTTCTTAAAAATGTCACATAAATTTATAAGAGAGGATTTGCTTTTTCAATACTGAGGTAATTTGTTTGCTATATAGAAGAGATTTCTGCTTTCCATTATTCCTTTGCTTTCCCAAACTCTCAGTTCTGAGCTTATTAAGTAATAATTAATAAGATAAGAGTAATGTACTTTTTGTAGTATAGTGTTTGGCACTATAGAAGAAGTAGGTAGGAGACTAATCAGACACTACAAAGTCAAAAGGACACTTGAATATCCTTTTCTTCTAATCTTGTTTTGATTCTGAGAAAAATCAGGAAAACCTATCTTTCAAATATAAGAGTCAAGATTTGAGGGCAGTCCATGAAAGTTGCTGTTGATGTATCTGACATCAGATAGCAGGATGGACCAGGTGCCAGTCCCTGAGGAGTAATGATTTAAATCCTTAGTCTTAATTTAATTTAAAATAGGTCGGAATTACTGTTTATATTAAAAATGTGCCAGTATGTGCTTGCACAGTTCAATACAGAGGAGGACAAGAGCCAGGTGTCACAAGTTGGTAGAAGTGCTAGCAAATTGAGCACCTCCTCCAATATTGCAAGCAGCAGATATTACTGTAGTGTTTTTCATGTCACAGTGTCATCCAACCTAATACAGATCAGTATTTAAAAACAAAATAAAGAAA
>WBNQ01047986.1:0-16762 GCA_013401375.1 Spizella passerina | reverse complement strand
TAGGTGAGGAATCACATTTAACTGTATGCTCCTAATTGCAGTGTGTAGTAAATTTGTGTGAGAGTTTCACAGTAACAAGATCAGACAGTGAATCAATCAAAGATGTTCTTTTATTGGGTTTGGCTTTTGCTGGTGCCAGTGATGTGGCTTCTGATCCATCAGAAAAGATGAGCTCTGCTTCTTTATCACTGAGATACCAGATAATTGTTTCTGTCAGGATCTCTTGATCTGTGTGCTTCCCATCATTGAATGAAAGTCTGTATTAACTCTCACTGCATGCTATGTTAATTTTTATTTGATGCTGGGTTTTGATTTTGTAGATGTCTGAAATTCTGTGGCATTGCTCTGATTTTTCAGCATTTTATGTCATCATTTGTTGAGGCTAATGGATAATGGTAGCCTTGCAAGTGCCACTTCAGAGCCTATGCAACATAAAGTGAATTAGAGCTTGACCCAGAATGAAACCCTTTGTCCTGAGGATTTAAAATCACAGAATGGTCTGGATGGGAAGGGACCTTAAAGGCACCCCATTGCCATTGGCAGGGCGTGCTTCCACTAGAGCAGGTTGCTCAGAGCTGCTCCAGGGATGGGGAGATCACAGCCTCTCTGGGCAACCTGTCCCAGTGCTGCACCACCCTCACAGAAAGGAAGTTCTGGGAGATCACAGCCTCAAATCCAATCCTCCTTTGGCTTAAGCCACTGCCCTTGTCTGGTCACTGCTCAGCCCTGTGAAAAGCCCCTGTCCAGCTCTCCTGTGGGCCTTTAGGGACTGGAAGGCGTCCCCAGAGCCTTCTCCAGGCTGAAGAGCCCCAGCTCTCTCATCATGTCTTTGTACTTGTTAGTGGAGCTGAGAGTACTCTATCTGGATCCAAATTTTCTGACTGATGTGGTCTACCACTCTTTACCTTCTTTCCAGTTCAAATTTTTAGGTTTAGTGATATATATCCTAATTTGGGTACCCACTGATCAATCTTTCTTTCCATACGTGGATGATTTCTGAATCATTTGCCATTAAAGTTTTGTTCTCTGTTCCAAGCAGGGAAATTTTAAGCCCACACTTCATTTTTCTGTTCATACTTTTGTTCTTTCACTGCTGGTGTAAACCCTTCACTGTACCACACAGATCCTGCCCCACTGCAGTTTGTGGGGCAGGGTCACCATAAACACTCCCAGTTTCCTTGTTTGCCTGCATGAGCTGTTTCTTTTGTGGAATACTATTTGTATAGTGCTTTTAGTAGCATGAGTGCTTCTTGGTGTAAGACTGTATTCCTCTAATACTGGATAAGCTTTCAAGAGTTATCATTAATCCTTAAACAAAGAGGAAGCTACAGAATTAAAAATTTTAAAATGTATGCCTGCGCCCTTCTTGGAAATGAGTTTCATCTTGCCTAACAACAAGAATTATGTCTTCAAGTCCTTCTTAACCTGGATTGTGCTGCAGTTCTATTAAGGATGCAGAAAAATAAGTTTTCCACAAATAAAATTTAGAAAAGGTAACAGGGGCTGGGTTTTGCAGTATCTGTGAGTAGCCTAGCACTTGTGTCTCCAGGGTGGCTTTGTTTGTGAATCTTCACACATCCACTTCTATGTAAAACCGGGCTGCACAACTGGCATTTAATATTGCATGGCTGATGTATTGAATAAGGAAACAGTACTTCAGACTCTCATGTAGAATAATATTTTGTTAAAGGAAGAAAAGACAAGAAAATAAGAGGATAGGTCCCAAGTCTGGAGAAACAGAACTGTAGAAGGCAGGAGGGAGAAAGATTATATGAATACAGGTAATAACTTCTAAGGTTTTTATAAAAACAAGCATATTTTTTCAGCTTCTAAGATGCTCTTGGCCTTTTGTAAGCTTTCTGAACACTAGGGGAGCTGCTGAACAGCTCAAGATTTAATAAGGCTTGGTAGAGTGGTAAAGTTTCCACAATGCTAAGTTGGCCTTTCATCTGCGTTTTTGACTGTCAGGTGAGAGCAGGATAGTTAGAGCCGTTCTTCAGGCACACACAGGACTCTGCCCTGGCAGAGCTGTGCAGAAAATATGGCAGGTCCTACCCTTGTTAAATTCCAGTGGGAATATAACAGTTCCCACTGAGTTTTAGAGAGCTCAATGCTTTCTAAAATGCAGGCTCTAGCAAACTGGACATTATTTTGAAATTTTCCTGTGCTGTTGACCTCCAGATGCTTTTTATTTTGATACTCATTTATCTGTTTAATTTATTTTTTTAATATTCTTTGGGGCAGGAATTCTTACTCTGTGAGACAGAGCACCTTGTTTGATTCCTGCTTGGAGATATTTCTTAGTATCTTAACACATAAATATTCCCTGGGCAATAGGGTATTTTTTTCCTAAGTCCATTAAAGTTGGATAGGCCAATCTAAATCAAGCCTTACATGATGAAATCCAAGTTGGAAGTTCTCAAAGATAATGCTTAGGGGTGTCCAGTCAATAATGATTTTGTTTGGTTAGAGATTTTTTTGTAGTGCAGACTGTTTCTTCCCAAGCATCCAAAACATCCAGGTTATCCAGGTTTTCACTTCTACCTGCTAGCAAGCATGGTTGGGTTTTTCTAAATTAAAAAATTCTTAGTATATTTTTTTCTTAGAGTTGGCTCTCACTGCCCAGATGGCTGCCATCGTAGCTCTTTTACCTTAAGGAATGTCAAAGTGAGAGATCTCTTCCATGGTTTTTGTGGCTCCAGGCTAAGTGAAAGCTTGCGTGCAGCCCCACACTTCTGTGATATTTGTGCCACTTGCAGGGTGTGTGTAGGACAGCAAATCCTTCCAGAGAAGTGGTCACAGCCCTAAGCCCAGCAGAGTTCAAGACAACTTTGGATGACACTCTCAGGTACACGGTGGGATTCTTGGGTGCTGGGCAGGGCCAGGGGCTGGACTCCACAGGTCCCTTCCAATCAAGCATATTCTATGATTCTGTGAAATTTTGCATAGCTTTGACATCAGAATAGAAATGAAAACTTGAGGCTCCGATTCTTTGCTACATTTTTGGCTATGGCAAGTGAAGCTTAAGACATGCAAAGAGCAAAGTCCACCATGGCAGTTCCCAATAAACAAGTTCACCTTCACAATCATGGAAAAATAACAAGATTGTTATTAAAAAATCAACCCCCCCCAGCATTTCTAAAAGATTGATGAATTTAACCAGTGCTGAAAAACTATCATGCACTTGTGTAGTATGTGTATCACCTGCATTTTTTGTCCTTTCTATTCTAGGCAGTTTAGGATGCCATCAGTGACGTTTCAATGTCAGTTGTTTGAGAGTGCTGGGATATTGTGGAAAGAATGTGAATGGAGAGCAGGGGTCATTTCTCAAACAAAACCTGGCAGCTTCCTTGTGACCCCCATTGTTTGTGGACTTCATGCTGAGCAGTTCTAGTGATGAATTCTGACATGCAGTAAACTATGGTGCATGCAGGCACTAGAAAAAGTCATTCACACAGAGGTAAAAGGTGAAGTACCAGGTGCTATCATGTAGTAACTGGCACAGCTCCTTGAACAATCAGTTGAGCTAATCTTGGTTTATGCCAGCTTCAAGTAAACTCTCAACATGTAAAACATGTTCTTACAAATAAATACATATGATAATAATTTTCAAAGTGAATGGGAAGTTACCTCACTTTTTACATATTAACCTACTTACCACTCTTCAAGATTACAGTTTTCTCCATTGTTTTCTCTAACACTTTGATCATTAGTAATTGTGAATATCACACAAATGATATATATCTAATTTTAAATTATGAATCTTACTGGGTTGATGTGTGTGATGTTGGTGAGTGTAATGTTTTTCCTTCATAGGTTTGTATTTTTAATACATGAAGGAAAACAATCAGAATCATAGTAGTAGTAGTGTTTCATGTTCTTAGAGGACTTAGTACAATACCAGTAAAAGAAGCACAAAGAAAATACTACAGAAAATGAAGGGGATGAGTTATAAAATGTAGCATATAAAAAAAACAATACTATAAAGGACTGTTACTAGATTGCTATAGTATTAGCCTGTAACTATTGTTACCAGTTTGTCTCTCTTGTCAGCAGCGTTCTTTGGTTTTGCTTTTTGAATTGGAACATCTCTCATTCCAGACTATTTTTTTACTTGCATAGAAACAGGTTATTGTTTTACTGTATCATATTTTTCTCCAACCATACATCTACAAGGGATATCTGTAATTTTGAGGATCTTTTTTCTTCCATAATGATGATCTGTCCATCTGTTTCCATGTGGGGTTCTTGTGCATTGCCATTGTTATAAATACCAGTGAATGCAGATACTGCAATGACTCACTGATGGTACATGTCTAATCTTTAAGTATCTCTGGAATATTACAGTGTTTCAGGCTTCATAAATACATCAGATAGATCAATGTTGCGATGTCTTCTCATGGAAGTCTTCCTCAATATAATTATTAGTATGTGGTAAAAGTCTAACTGAGTGTGTTGTACAGAAATGAAGAGTGATAAAGAGGGTTTTAATATCGTTTCCACTTTGCCAGTAACAATTTCTGAAAAATAATATTAGAAGAGTTAAGGAGCAGCTATCAAAAGTATTTATGTATGTCACTCACTGAAAATGGTTTCCCATTTAATCCTAGAAAAAATAGACATGATATATCAAATTTGATGAGTGTACTGGCAATTTAGTGTGAAGGCAAATCCTTCCTCAAAAGGAAGAAACTATTTGTTCTCCACAATTGCTTTTAGGAACCTTGATTTTGGGATGAATGACATTAAATTATATTAACAATTCTCTTGAGCACTATTAAATATTTTTGGAAGCTTAATTCTAACAAATTGGCTGTTACAAGCTTCTTCCTTCATGCTGGCACTAGTGATTTTAATTTATATATAATATCTAAAAGTCTGTGCTTGTGTCCAACTCAATTTGAACACATGCCATGAGTTTTTGTAAGTGCTGCATAAGGATTGTACAATTAAACACAATAAGTACATTAGTAAACATGGATCCATGTAATGTTGGTGGATGAGCTTTGTTAGAGCAAGGGCTTCCACTACAAGGTGAGAGCATCTTAATTTTTATTTAGTTGAGCTTTTGAGTTCGATATTAAAAAAAATACAACTTCCATTTGTATAAGTGTATGTATAAATATGTGTATGTGTATGCACACACATCCTTTTCCTTTTACAACAGAAACTGAAAATCCCAAATCCAGGCACATCAGAATGGAGCTGCATGGCAGCTCCCCTTGCCTTGGTTACAGGGGATACATTTTTTAGGACTATTGAATCAGTGTTTAGTATTTAAGAAGCAAACATGAATATTTTCATAACAGCTATACTCACATTGTTATGATGTACCAGAGCATACTGTAGCCAGTAATTCACTGCCAGTTCCCCAGTGCTGAATTTAGGAATGATTTACTCTGCACAGCAGCAGGAGCGGCGCCAAGTGAGGAGCAGTGGAAGGGTGCTTGTGTTCGTTGCGTTACAAAGCAGTGCCAAAAACAGCTTCAGTGTCACGCCATTGTTTTCCCGTGCTCAGGAAATACCTTTTGGAAGTGTCAGTGTGACGAGGAGGGAGTGAGGGGAGCGGGGCCGAGCATTCCCTTCTGGAAGCCGCGGTGCCCGCAGTTCTCAGCCCGGCCTAGGGGAAGGGAGCGCCTCCGGCAGCCCGAGGGCGCAGGAGGAGAGAGAGGTCTGGGCTCACGCAGTGAAGTAGTGGGCTCCGAAAGGAATTAGCAAAACAGCTCATGAGGAAGGCTTCTTGGAAGGAAATAGGAATATATCTTTTTATGGAGTTTAAGCTCCCCTGAGATTTCCTATCCATGCCGTGTCCTACCTGAAACCTCCTGAAATCAGCAGCTTTGTGAAAGCAGCTTCAATCTTTTATACTTAGCTTTGTTTGCTACTCATGACTTACATACTTGTGCTGGAAGCTTGTATAAATTTTTAAAAAATGTAAAACACCACTTCAGTTTATTCATGAGTCTACTCACCTGTTGTGAATACAAATTTTCTTGTGTATTTGGGACTATTTCAGTGTCATAGTATGACCTGAGAGATATTCCTGTGTGGAATTCATTCCAATTACAGAGAGCATACATCCATTGCAATCCAGAATGATTTAACTGGCTAGTGTGAGCATAAACAGCTTTTACTGAACTGTGGCAAAAGTGTTTTATTCTAGATTTGACAGCTTATGCAACATTTTGGTCTTAACTGTACATTGTAAAAAAAAGATAATAATTGAATTTAGCTCTTTGAAGGCAGGTTTTTTAGACAGCTTGCCATAGCAATAATGCATAGAGATGAAAACAATATGGTATGCATTAAATAAGGTACTTTAATTCTTACTCTAAGATTTTTATTAAAAAATGACTAATGAAGATGTTACCATACTGTATTTGTGTTCTGTTCAATGCATGTATGTACAGACCCAGCAATGGGTGATGCTGTAAGTGACTTTAAGATCAACTGTGTTGAAAACATGTGATGGAAGTTCTGATTTCCAGTTGTGATCTGTGATGAATTAATGAATTGTTAGTGTTTTAATGCCTTCCTCTTTCTCCTGCCCTCTTTAAATACATTTAGGAAACTAGCGTTTCCATAAAGTCAGATTCATTACTAAGGAACCCCAGCACTTGAGATAAGAGCCAAATGAATGCTGTACATAGTGCTTCTCTCCTACCACCCACAGATACCTTGATGCAGGGAAAAATTAAATTACTGTTGATTTTTTGCTGATTGCATTCAGTTGTTCTCTTAGATTATGGTTGTTGAGTTCATTACATTATGCGTTTACCAGAAACAGAAAGGAGTTTTCTCAAATCCCAGCTACAATATAGCAGTATTTTGATTGAAAAATTCTGTGGCAATTCACAATGAATATTTTGAGGAGGTTATAAAACATTATTTCTTTTTAAGCAGTAATTTATCTGAGGTCAAACCAATTAATTTACTCCTTGAGAATACTATGCATAATTTTCTGGGTTTTTGGGTCCCTTTCCCAGAAGGGTGGCAGGGGGAGGCTTTGATGGAGGGGTAAAGGAAAGCAGAAGGATGCTCAGCCCCTCTGGGGAGCTGCCTGAAAGCTGTGCCAGGGCCCTCAGAGAGCAGTGCTGAGAAGGGTTCTCCATCCCTGGTCTGAGGTGACAGAAAACAATCTGCCACAGAGTGAAGCAGAGGAAAGGAAGGCAAAGACAGGCTGGGTGGGAGAGGCAGAGATGGCTGATACTCCCCATAGTGTTTGGGTTTTTGGTATATATTGTACTAATCTTTTTTATTTGTGTTACTTCAAAAACATGGGTGGGTTCAGAGTGAAAGACACATTGCACATGGAGCAATACAGTGCACTACAGATATTGACTACTGCTTTTATAAAGTCAGTGTAGCAGTTGTTGGGGGAAAGCTGATAAATATTTTGACACAAAAATAGAGAATGTCAGCCACTTACTGTGGGGAGTTTGGCAGTCTTTCCAAATTAGGGAATTTGGACTAGTCTTCCATTATTTTTGGCCAACTTTGCTGGCACTGTACTGGTTTATCAGAAACATTACAAATAATTTTCTGAGAGCGAATTCTTTTGGAGAAATAATATGGGACACTTTTCTTTGCATAGGAGCAGATCATGTATGAAAAAGACTGACCTATGAGTCCTGCTTTTACTTATTTCACTGTGTTCAGATAATCTATATCAAGTGCTGGAAGAGTAGCGTGATTAGCCTCAAACTTACACATTCCCTTTAGAGTGCATCAAAGGGCCTTAGGAACGTGCACTTGATCACTGCAATAAATTCTGGTAATTAGAGGCATGGAAAAATGCTGTTCCTAGAAAATGAATATAAAGAGTTGGGACTGTTATCTTTAGGAGGAGAAGGAAATCAAGGGAATGCTGAAAGCATGCCAGATTGTGAGTGTGTTTAGTGCCTGTAGCTGTAAACTCTAAAATTCATAATGCACTGTGAGATTAAGAGTTTGGGCAAAATACTGATGTGGTCAGGCTAGAACCAGGTCCTTGACCAACAGAAGCTGCAATACCTGCTCCTTTACTTTAAGCTTTTCTCACAAGAGTAGCACAAGAAAGATGATTGTTAGATAAGAAAGTATTGTAAAACGAGTAGGTTTCTCCTGATAAATGAATTGGGTTTTATCAAAAGCACCACAATATTTGAGAGCAGTCCACTTTAAGTATTTAATTTTAAAAGAATTTTGGTACTGTTGTTAGCTTAGAGAGCCATTGCTGAAATAAACTTCAGTCTCTCTAATCAAGTGCTTAGTTTCAAACTATTATGCTTCTACATCCTGCAGGGCACAGACTAATATTTTCCATGAGTCAAAAGAGAATGGTGAGAGTATGGGCAAGATTTGTGTGGCTTTTTTCAAACTACACCTTGGCAATCAAAACATGCATTTTCTTCTGTTATAGTTTCTGGCTTGCAGATGTGAGATTTGATCAAGTAAAATCCACACTGAGGATGAAAAATTCAGGAAAACAGAAAAAGTGGTAGTAAAAAGCATTACAAAATGTTTTAGTGGAGAGATCTCTTTAGCTATGTGCAAGAAGGTGTCTCCCTTTTTCCTTGGGTTTTCAGGACATGACTTACCTTTTGACACAGCTGGTTCTTACCATGCTGGCTGTGGTGGACAAAACATGTTGGTTGTGTGTTCCAAGTTGGCATATTTGCTTCTTTTTGTTGATTTTTGCCTCCTTGGAGAACACATCACCTTGTTGTCTTTAATAACTCAAATAACCTGCTTGTGCCTATAGCTTTAAAAAGTCATACTTGGAGTCTAGTGATTTTTTTTCTTTCTTTTTTTGTTCCCTGACATGCTTCCTTTGTTAGACAATGAGTCACAAGCTGTCTCATCCTATTAATAGCTTATTAATTTTTAATTTCAAAGTCTCCTTTTGTAGATGTACTGTATTGAGTAAATCATTAGGAGTTTTCTGCTTCTCTAAACAATTATGCATTTCAAGGTAGTTCTATCAGTTTAATTCACTGATTATACACAAATTGTATGAATTAACAAACAACATGCTAATGAAATCTGCTGTTTATTGAAGGGTGACAGTTCTCTCAAATAAAACATGGCTCTGGAAAACTGTTCCTGGCAGTGTAGCTTGTTCATAATGTTCTGTCATTTGTTTTTTTCAAATCCTAATTCCTAGTGGTAGGTATTAAAAAGAAATAATTGGAAACAAGATCAAAAATATGAATTCTGACAATATTATTCAGTCTTTTTTTCATAAATATTTTAAAAGTAATTTTACATAGTTCATGGCAGTACAGTGCTAACGTCTCTTAGGTGTCAACTACAGAAGGTGTCAGGGATACTGTGAAAGAGAATTGAGGAGAGCTTTATATAGAAATTCTCAGTTGAATGTGTCAGGAGGGTTTAAACCATTTTCTTAGTGTATCATACTTCAAAAGGTGTTTCAGGGACGGTTAAGATGATGGTGACGAATTCTGATAAGGAACCTTGAAGCAAGTGGAGGAGGAAGAGCCCCAAATCTTCAAGTAATGAAAAATATTCTTTAAAGTAACAGTCATTTCTGTGATTTTCTTACTGATTTCACAGAATAATACTGGGACCAGAGATTTAGTCCTGGGAATCTCCTTATTTAAGAAACTTTATTACCCATATTACTCTGACCAGTTCATGCCTCTTCACTCTGCCTTTTCTACTCCCTAGTAAAACCTGCCCTATGTGAACTTCAATTCTCTTAAAAACAAAATGCAACTATGATTATGTGAGGTTGATGTTAACTGTAACATAGATCTTGTATTTCCAGTATCTCACCTACTTCTAGTTTCATCTTTAGCAAAAAGAATGGCATGTTATGAAATGCAGGGTGTCTACACCGTGGTTTTGACTAACTGGAAATCATAATGCTTAAAAGCCCCACCAACCAAACACAAAAAGAAAAAAAAAAAAGAACCAACCCCCCAAAAAAGCTCCAAAAACACCCACAGAGCAACTGTTTAGTGCCCATGAGAGAGTTGATTGTGTTAAGCTGAATATTCTACTGTCAATCTGTTAATAATGGAAGAGTTTAGTCATAACTGAACTCCAACTATGGATTAATAATGGAATCATTACAAATCCTAGGTAAGAAGAAATGACCACCTTAGCTATGGCTCTCATGTGTGTTATGAGCTTAGAGTTAGTGGTGCTTGCAGGAAATGGCATCTTCACCTTGAAAATTTGACGTGAGTAAAATCATATTTGCTGCATGAAATGTATTTCTGAGCTTGTTTCGTTTGATGATTAAAACAAAGCAAGATCTCAGTTTTGTCAGAGCTTTTTTGTCATGAGAATGCTCTTTTATTTGAAGGACCTCAGGCTCAATGCATGTTAGGCTTTACCCTGCTGCTGGATAAGCCTTCCCACCTGCTGCTGCTCCCAAGCGCTCCAGTGTGGCAGAGAGAGAGTGCTGTAGCTTCAGCAGGTGTGGAGCTTGCCTTTACCTGGTCAGCAGATGTTTGTGTGTGCTTCAGTTGACCCAGTAAATGCTGGGGAGAAACATCCTCTGGCTGGAATTGGAACTTCTGGAATGATGTTTCACCAGCCACACTGCTTCTGGATAATGCTAAGTTGCATTTTACTGTGTGCTTCACCAAATATAACTGGAAGACATATTTGTGCCTTAGCACAGAAAAGTTTCCTCAGTCTGTAGGTAGATTGTAAGAGCTCCTGTTATATTTAGATCTGTTTGGTTATTGCTCCCTAAATATAGACAATATCCAAAATACTTTTTAGCTTTAAGGAGTCATGTATTTTTCACTAGTTGCTTTTCTGGTCTCATATGCTTAAATCACTTTATTTCTGTTGCCTGGCTGTATGACACCCTGTGACACCCTCTGCAGCATTCTGTAATCTCCAGGAATTTCAGTGCCTGTTATATCATGCATACTTGATTAAATCCTCCCAGTAGCCTGTAGGTAGCAGAAGGTACTGCCCCTGTGGCTTAAATTTCCAGTAGGCATGCCTGCTAAAAAAATAAACACGAACAAACCAACAAGAACCTCATCAGACATTTCTCAGTGTATCCATCATAGCTGGATGCTGGTTCACATGTGGTGCCCATGGCATAACGCTTTTCCAAGGATGTGGTTAGAGCCTAAAGCCCCAGCACGTTTCAGCCCCGAGGGTGTGGAGACACCCTGCATGCCCTGTGCACACAAGAGAACAAATGGGACTCTGAGAAGAGTGAAATGTAAGAACTGCAGGTTCTGATTAGCTCTGAAAGGCTGGTGGCATGACATGGAAATGGTTTAATTTTCTGACCCTCATGGAAGTTCCCTAAAGGATCTGTGGCAGTATTGTCTGATCTTTTAATTACCGCATCTCTCCCCCTGCAGAATAGTCTGTCCAACCACTAAGTGAGCTATTAACACTTTTTATCAGCCCATCGATTTGCTTTTGTGTAGCCGCTGCTCCCTGTGCGTCCGCTGGGCAGAGCTGAACTCCAGCAGATCAGCAGCAGCTGCCCTGCCTTGATGGCCAGAGTGCCCCGGGAGAGATGGAGACAGTTCCAGACTGAGCACATCTTGACGTATCCAGGCACGTGCAGCCTCTGGCTCCTCCTGGATGTAGTTCAGGACCTGCGAGGTTTGCTACATCTCTGGGATTCAGAGCAGAGAAAGTAAATTTTAATATTTTATCTTGTGTGGTTTTGCAATCTTTTGGTTTTGAAACTTCTTATTGTTTTATGTGCCTGTCCTTTGTGTTTATTCTAAAATAAGTATTTGCCAGTTTGCACTGAAGTTTGGAGTGTTTCCTAGGGTTTTCCCTTGCACCAGAAGTATCAGTGGCATACCTTAACCCTTGTATGCCACAAACATGCTGTGCCACTCCAGGTGTACCTTTGCTAGGTCTTCTGTTGCTGTTTGCTTCAGGAGCTGAAGCTCTGATGTAAGGTATTTAGGAAGACACACAATTACAGGGATGATCCAAATTTATACTGCCAATCCACTGCAGTACAGATGGGGGTTGATAACCCAGCACTTTTGGTGATAATTATGTAGAAAATGCCAAGAAGTGAAGTAATAGGTTTAAGAAGTTATTTTTGTAGAAAGCTGAGTTGTAGAAAGTTGGCGTGAGTGTATGTCATGTAAATCTGCTCAGAGTTGGTCATGACTTCTGGTCAGCTGCAGTGGGAACCACTTTTACCTCTCTGTTAGGTTGGATACAGTTGTAAAGTAATTTTTTTCTTATAAGAAATACTAGAAAGTAAGTTTGAGAATAGCATGTTCTATAATTGAAGCTCTTTTTCTTTTAGAAAAGATGCAACATCTGATGGGATGTCAGCAACAGTGGTAGATGTTCCTTGGTGATCAAGGAGAAATGGAGTTAAAGTAATTATGTTAAGGACTTAAAATATATTCTGCTTTGTTTCCTACAGTCAGTACTAGTGGGAGATGACAAACTGGTGGCTCAATATTGTGACACTTGGATTAAACACTTTTGCCATGTGGAGGATGGCTATTAATTTGAAGTAAACTAATACAGGCTATGTTACATTAGTATTAGAGGCTTGCAGAGCTGTTTCCAGCAGTTGCTCCTTTTCCAGCTGCAGTTGGCATCACTGATGTGTATTGGGGGTATTCCAGTGAAGCCTTTGGAATGAATGGGTGATCTGCTTTCTCAGTGTCCATCAAACTGCTGCCCTTCAGCAGCAGACCTGTGTTGTCACCCAGACCTTGGTTGTGACCAATTAGCAAGAGTATCTAAATGCTGCCTTATATGGTGTTTGATTTTTCTGAAGGGTTTAGCTTCTGTGTTCAGCATTATTTTAAAATGTGTTTTTCTGTTGTACCACTGCTTTCTCTAAAACCTGGTATTCTTTTGTAGTTCCAGCACGCTCCACGAATTTTTGGTAAGACATGCTTGTGTGTTAATCTGAGGTTTGTGTTTGCATTACAGAGTGGTGGAGGTGTAGGATTGTTAGTGAAGTACAACAACATCCTCTGCTTGATTGTGCTGCTGCTGCAGTTCAGGAAAAACAGCTTACAAGTGCTGGTATGAAACCTGGCGGTAGTTGCCTAAACCTGAAATTTTTTATTACTGAACTCCTGGACTTGCATCACAGGGATAAAACAATTTGATGGTAATAAATAGTAATTTGTCTGTAATTGTATGGTCATGTAATTTATTAGGCCAACAATTTTAAAGAATCAAAGTCTCAAACTACATAGAAATCCATCAGCTAGCCAGCAGTGTTGATAGGAGACTTCATTCATATCTTTTCAAAAAATGACATTGTAATTTTGGCAAACTATCAAGTCCAGTCAGTATGTGGGCATTTGTTTTGAGTGATTTCTCTTTAATTCTGCTTAGTAATAACCTACAACAGAGGTTGGCAGTGGTAATTTGGCACAAGTGAAGGGCTGACACAGAGGCTGTGACATTATCTAACCAGAAAACTGCATTGCATCTTGTTTTTTGGGAAGGTGACCCTGTGAAGTCAACTTCCAAATGCAGGACAATGCAGGGACTTTTCCATTAATAAGGAAAAAACCAACCAGTATGGGTTTTTTTTACTTCCCCCCCCCACCATTTTCTTAATATTTTATTTTGTTTATGTTTTTGCATTTTGATCATGTTGTATATAGCTATTTTATTTTGTTTATGTTATTGGGTTTTGATCATGTTGTATATAGCTATTTTTCAGTCTTTTTTTTGGTCATTAAGTCCAAAAGGCAATATTGAGCAACTGGATGGATCCTGGATGGTAGAGGAGGGAAGACAGTGTGCCTGAAGCCCAAAATGCATTTGTGAATAGTAAGGATACCAAAAATCACAAAAGATGTCAATTTCTTTTTACTTTTGGGTCTGTAGTAAAAGACTGTTTCTGAAAAATTTGAAAAAATGGGGATTTCTGATTATTATGAGTATAATGCATCATAAGAAAAGCAAAGATAAATCTGAGTGTTTACTAGGCTAAATGTGGAGAACGGGGAAAGAAATATAATATTCCAATAAATCATGTGAATTTTACTCTGAATTATCAGTTTTAAGTAGCTGTATGTCTATGCAAAGCTCAGATCCTAAATTGTCTTAATGAAGAGCAAGCCAGGGACATTTCACTGAAAATCACTATCATGTTACTGCACCTGTTTTACTGTTCCCCCTGAAAAAAGATTGAAATGGTAATAGATATGTGATTTAAAACTTCATCCATAAAATGCTGAAAGTTACCTCTGCTGTAATGTGGTTTGGTTTTGCTTTTTAATTAGGAATATATCTGATGTGGATTAAATTACATTTTATAGTTGCACATTGAAAAATAAGTAACATTCAAAATCAAACAGAATTAATTTTAAAATACAGATTTCAGAGTAATTTAGGATGGTACTAGGATGCTATGTGTGTGCTATGATTTCTTTGTTTCCATTTGTCACACAGCAATTAGCAACTCTTTACTCAGCTCCATCAAACAAGTCCTTTGGTTTAAACACACCAAGGTCACTTTAAAAACATGAAGGCACAACACAACATGTAAAAATAAAAATAAGTTCCCCAACATAAATAAGTGTAGGAAATTTTGGCCTCCAGATGAGATTGTCTGAAGTTCTGTTTATAAATTTGGTGGTATGTGTGCTGGGATTTCTTGACTGTATTTATAAACACTGATTTCAATCTTCTTCCGTTTCCTGGGGCTGTAGCACCTACGCCCTAGGGTGGATGTATATAGAATTGGGGCGTGTTCCTGANCATCTGTAACATGACTTGATGTTAAAAATGAATGTTAAAATCCAGTCAGAAAATCTGATGCATTTGGCTCAATTTCAGATTTCCTTTCTGGGGGGGGGAAGTAATGAGGAGAACACATTTATTCTGAAAATGAAATATTAAGATGAAAAGATAAAGATTTAAGTAGTTACTTCAGGGTTTTTAGGAAGTCTAGTGGCTACATCTGCTGCTGATTGCTGATTGTTAACCCATGCAGGAGTCTTCTTACTAATGGATTCTTTCTAAACACACAAATTGCAGATGGGGACTGGGCTGTGAGACCTGTGCCTGTTGGGAGATGGATGAGCAGACTTTCTGCACATTCCTGCAAGCCTTATGGCAGACGGTGGAGCTGTTCAGAATCTTTTATGCCAAGATTCCAGAGGCTGGGGATTTTTGTGGATTGATGAATTAGGGCCAGTGATAGCAATGTAAAAATGTGCAGTGAGAATCCTTTCAGCAATGGTCCATTTCTTCACAGGATGAAGATGAATGAAAATTGTACAGCCTGGAGAAATCCTATGATACACGGCTCTATTTTTAGCTCTACTTATTAAAAACTCATGCATATTTAATAGTAAAAGTATTAATTTATAATAAACCTCATCTTTATATAGCCCACTTTGTATTGTTGTCTTTTCATTAATTGTTCATTTAGCTTCTGAAAGATTTCTGCTTCATTTACTGCAGAAACTGAGGAAAGCAGCAAATGCAGCAGTAATCCTGCAAGGAGAAAACATTACAGCACGTGCTCATTGAACTAAATAATGAATTGTAAGGTGAACTTGCAAGGAGAGGTGCACGGCTGGTGATGGCTTTGGTGTCTCTAACTCTGTGCTCTGTGCTCTAGCACAAACGATTTCCTCATCTCAGAAGCACAGACCAGACACAGCCAAGTGTGCCCTGGGATGCATTTGCAGGTGATGAGGGCGTGTTCCAGTTACCCCAGGAGTATCTTTGTTGTCAAAGTGATAATTGAAGCTCCTCCTAACTGGTTTTCTCCTCTCTTGAGTGTGGTTATGGATTGTAAACTGGAAATCAATAAGCTGTTAAGTAGGGGAAGTTTTTGCAGTCCATCTCTCTTCCTTTCTAGTTGAGATTTAGTGTATGTCTTTGGCTCTGAGGCTGTTCCCTGGCATAGCCTGTGTTTCCTGGGAGCTCTTAGCTTTGAGGAGAGAGTGAATTTGTATGGCATAGAATATGTCAAAGTGTCCTACTGATGTCTTGCTGCACCTCAAAAATTGCAGGCATCTTCTCCTAATAACCTGTTGGTGTAAATTAAGTAATCTGACTCACACAGCTGTGGAAGAGATTTTATCCAGGGCACAGTAACTACTTACCAATCTGACTTCTTTTTACTGAAATGATAAAGTGCTCTGTTTCTCGAACTATCCAGCTAAAATGTTTCCTTGAAATTATTTTAGTGTTTAAGAAAAAAAAAGTAAACCAGTTGGCACTTAAGAGTTCTGACACAGTGTTTCAAGCACAAAGTTCTGACCTAAAACATATTTTGGAAGAAAATCTGAAGTAGGACATAAGACTGCAAGTTTCATTCTTTAAAACAAGTTATTAGACTTCAAAATGTTGCATGGTGCTATTTTGTAGTTTGTAAGTGACAAAACTGTTGTTGTTAAGCAACAGAACTGGTTTGGTTTAGATCTGAAATGTTTTGAATTAAAAGTGATTTATCCTGTATGCAGAGAGAATGGTATCATCAGCACCCTCAGATACAGCCCTGCTGACTTTCTGCTTGGATTCATTTAGGTTGAAGATCAGCATATGTGTTAAATACAGACCAACAATTTGGGTTTTTTTTTTCTTATTCTGAGCTCTCTTTCTGTGGATTATAAGGAAGTGATTTAAAGAAGGTAGAACGGGTGTTTTTTGGAGGAGGAATCTTTAGGGCTTTCAATCTCTGCAGTTTCTGCAAAGATTGCATTGAGAAACATTATATTGGCATGTTTTTGGTAGTGGCACCTCCTCCTTAAGGACATACTTGGAACAGTCAGCAGGCAAAAGCCATTGCTTTTTGGCTGGCATGACCATCATT
>WBNQ01047981.1:0-12789 GCA_013401375.1 Spizella passerina | reverse complement strand
GAGTTGTACAGGAAGGAAGAAGAGTTTAAGAATAACTTCTGAGTCACTGAAAAGATCCTTAATTCAAGTGACAGCTCCTGTTCTCTCCCTGTTCTGGGAGTGGTGCCCCACTTTGAGTGCTTTAATTACACAGTCCTTTCCAGAGTTTCTAGTCCCTTTCTCACTTTGAATCTCCAGCATTTTAACTTCTGACATTTCTTTTTGGTTGCCATCTTCCTAGCTGCTGTAAAATACGAGAATTCCTTGGCAGTGTGATCTTGTGAGTAGTTTAGTTGTGCTGTTTCTAGAAAAAACATGAGTTCTGCTGGGTGCATTTGGCTGTGTCCATCTGCTTGTACCACAAGTCACTGTGCATGCCCTGTGACACTGACCTGCTGCCACCTCTGGGGCCAATCCTTCACCTCTGGCAAAAATCCCCCATGACCCAGAACGTTCTGTGCTTACACCTGCACGCTTTCCTCTGTTTGCATTGCCTTCTCTTTGCATGCACTTCAGTCCAGCCTAGCATTCTGTAGCCCAGGAGGAAGCACCTTCAAACAAAGTGCATTTTTACTTCCCAGCAGAGAGTTTCTTTGCTTGGCGGGAGCGGCACGGAGGAACCGTTCTGCGGGACCGGAGCTCGCTGCCGAGGGAAGCCCTGCCTGGATGCTGCTTAACAATCCTGTCTTTCTGCTGAAGCCCCTGTCTGTCAGTATTGTTCCTCAGCCTTTTCCTTCCTCTGGCTCCTCTTCCACAGTGTGAGGGGGGTGAAATGTGGCTCAGGGTGCACAGAGAAGCTGTGGCTGCCCCATCCCTGGAAGGGTTCAAGGCCAGGCTGGAGTGAGCAACTTGATTTAGTAGCAAGAGGTTGGAACTGGGTGCTCCTTTCCCTACTCAAAACATTCTAGAGTTTGCAAAGCATTGCTAGTATGGTAGAGCATCTCCTCTAGCAGGGTAAAAACCATTGAGATTGAAACCATTGAGAGTGGGGATGCAGAGTTCAAAACTCTCAAGTTGCAGTTAAAAATGTGGGAACAGCCCTCAGCTGGCTAGCAAGCTTCTGTGTCGAGCAGTTTTTAGGGAAATCAGATAAACTTCCTGTTTGCAAGGCAGTTCTATTAATAAGTCAGTCCTTTTTCTGCTCCATCCTCAGCTAATTATGGCATCTCACTGCCTAACTAATGTGAGGTCACGCTCAGGGAAAGTGCTCAAGTGTCAAGATAGAAAACCCTTCTGATTTATCGAGCACGGTATTTGGAGACCAATTTGGGCATAAATCACATGGATTGCTTGTGATTAGTAAATTACTTGGTGCCTGTGGTGCACTTTATTTTTCCTTCCATGCAGCAGTCCATTTGATATGGGAGTTGCCTTCTAATGTTTGGGAGCAGATGGAGAAAACATTGGGCTTGTAAAGTGAAGTTATCTCCCATCTTAGCTGTGAGCTGCTAATCTCCCTGCCTCAGTGGGCTAAAAGTCCTCGTGGTAACAATAACTTTTGGGCTGAACTTGAAAAGAAAATGAGCAATATTTTGGCTCCTTCAATGCTTGAGAGTTCTTGCTGAGATAAAACCCTTTGTGGCATTCTTGGAAAATTGCTGCTTTCTCTTTCAGAGGTGGCCTTCTGTGGTGGGGGAGAGAAGGGCTTGCACTCAGATGTCCTTTGAGGTGGAATTTGCTTATGTAAACGATGTTTTCTTTTTCTTATTTTTTTTTGTTTTAAGCCATGCTGTTATCTTTAAACCAATTGACAAATAACAGTGTGCCAAACCAGTGAGCCTTGTAACGAAATGCTTGTTTGCACTGGTCAGCATGAAGCAATCCACATACTTCACTCTGTTTGGGCAGTAAAATGATAACCATGTGAAGAATTTTTTAAAAGCCTTTTTTGTTCTACTGTGTGAAGGGATAGTATTTTACTGCTAGATTTCATCTACCTCTGGGATAGTAAATGTCCTGTTACTGTTGCTTTCTGACTTTATATAGACCTATGGAGCTTGAAATATGCACTCAACGGAAATATGCTGAAACAGAATTGTTTCCTACTTTGTATCTGTAGATGTCCTATTGCTGAAAGAATGTGTGATGGTCATATTTGTGTGTTTGCTAATATAACTGTTTTCCTACTGATCCTGATTAACTGCAGGGCTGGAATGCCACTCCCAAACTTCATCTCTGCTGCTGAAGTTCCAGACAGTCTGAACTGGTGGAATTAATCCCAGCTGCCTAGAGACAGACTGAAGTGCTGAACTTTGTCTGCAGCTGCCTCTTCTGTAGTGCTCAGCATCTTCTGCTGGACTAGTTCACTTTAAGAAACAGAGAAAACATAACCCTTGTCTCTCTTCAGTCCCAGATGTCCTCTTTGCCTCTACCCTAAACAGTGATGTTCTCCTTGGTCTTGTGATACTCTCCCCTCCTCTAAGTTCATGTTTTCAGCTGTGATTGCTCCCTTGGAATCAGCTTCCCCATGGAAAACTGTATCAGCTCCCAGGCTGCTGAAATCTGCTTTCATCACTTCTTCCTTAGCCTCATATCTCCACTTTGATATTCAGGTCCTGGCTGTCCAAACTTCCTACAAGGTCTGTTTTTTACTTTTCCCATGTGCTGTAAAGCAAAGCTGTGCTGCTGCAGCTGGACCCTGCAGTGTTCTGTTTGTGTCAGGCTTTTCTCCTGAACTGCTTTGCATTTTAAGTGTGTCCCTGGACTCTTCCAGCTGTGCCCGTGCCACTCTGGGATAATAAATCAGTTGGCTTTTGGCAAGTGGCTCCATGGATGGATTGAGAAACTCTTTCTACTGTAGCAGTTGCAATCGTAAAAAAATTTAATCTTGTTTCTGATCAATGCTTTATCTGCTGTCATGACGTCATTTAATTCTTCCTCCCAGGCTCTGTTTCTGTAACTGTTTTTTTTGTTCTTCAGCACTTTGGAATACTCTGTTTTATACTGTGCACAGTGTATGCAATCCTTAGCAACTGTAAGGGGCAGAAGGAGCAGGGACTTTTTCCAGTGTGATGCTTGCACCTGTTTTCCATTCACAGCCATCTGGAATTGGAGGACCTGAGTTTTGATTGTGTTACACAAGTCAGTTTATGATAAAAAGAGCAAAATTCTAATACTGTCCTGTAATTTGGACTGGAATATCTCTCCAGCTCTCATTTAAATCTCATGATACATCTCCAAACCTATATGCATTTATGCATTATCACATTTTCATGGTTTGTGTGCCCTGAATCCTGCTGGGGCACTTGTGGAGCTTTTAGCTGGGCTTTTGTAATTCACCTTGAAGGGTTGAGCAACACAAGGTTGTATCAGACAAATACTGTTACAGTTTGATATTCCAGCTGATAGCCATCCCTCTGCTGCCAACAACTTCTCATCCCCCCATCTCCTTACTAATCCCAAAGGATTACCTTTTGTGAATATCCTAAACCAGTTTAATACAAGGTGAAACCATTTTCAATAACATGTTAATTAAATTCACACATTCATGAGTAATGTTTATTAAAATAATAAACAAAATAGATCATATCTGCTGGATCTGCAGGGAGTGGAGGCCTGTTCTTGCTGTTTGTAATTATGAAATGTGTGGTTTGATGGAGACCCTGTTCTCATGCACTTGAGCAAGAGCAGATCTGTAGGTCAGTGATTTCATTGTAGATAAAACTTTCCAATCTGTGGTGAGTGGTTAGTTGGTATGAATTTGGGGTTGTTGCCTTCTCTGATTCAGGCTGAAGACGCAAATGAACTCAAATCCATCACATGAGTTCTTGACAGCTGCAGAAAAGACTTGGAGAAGACAGGCCTTGGCTTTGGCACAAGGAAACTTCTAGTGTTGGTTATTAATAGCCTTGGCCAGCAGCCTGCAGTGAGAGCTCTGGGACAGGGGATGTCAGGGAGACGGGCTGTGACCCTGCCAGGGCCAGCAGGAGGAGAGGGCAGCTGGGGGCAGGAACCTCAGGCTGTCCTGGGGAAAGGCTTTACCCACACCTGGTGCCTGCTCAGCCCTGCCAGTGTGATTAATGCATGAAATGGGCAGTGTGTCCACTCAGTGTCCTGAGGGGAGGCTGGCAGACAGGTTTAGATGCAAATATTGCACAGGAGAAACTTGCTCCTGCATGTTTTCCTTGCATATAAACAATTGCAGATGAGACAAGTGTTACTGTATGTACATACATATAGGACCATGCATATAACTCTTGAGGGATGTTTGTTCTTCCAGGATTGTTTTTGTCCTATCTTGCAGAAAATTGGAGAAGCCTGATGGTTCTCTGGTTTATTTAGCAGAGACCTTTGTCCTATTTGCACAGTGCTAATGACCAAGGGCTGCTGGCTGACCTTTGAGAGGTGTAGGTGCAACTTTGACTAGAGCATATAAATTTTAAATGTCAGCATTGTGTAAGTAGAAGGGCATCCTGAATATCACTGATGTGGCCTCACAGCATTGCTTCCTGCAGGATGGGGTCTGTTCTGAGCTGTATAGGGAAGTGAATGCCTCTAGGAACCCTTCAGCCTGAGTGGAATGAAACAAGAGAACTCACCCAAAGCAGCTGATTGTGCTTGTGTAGAATATGCAGCAGGGCTTTGGTCTTTCAGTGTGTTCTGTGGGACATTTTTTAGTGACCAGCACTCAATGCCTTGGTAAGTAGTGGACACATCTCCTTGTCCTCATCTGCACAGATTTTTAGAATAGTTGATGTTGGAAAAGACCTCCAGGATAGGGTCCAACATTTGACGCAGCATAAACTAAACTGTAGCACTAAGTTGTTTTGAGAACACCTCCAGGGATGGTGACCTCCCTGTGCCAGTGCCTTACAATCCTTTCAGTGAAAAAATGCTTCCTGATGGCCAACCTGAACCTCCCCTGGTGTTGCTTGAGGCCATTTCCTCTTGTGCAGTTGCTGATTACTCTGGAAAAGAGGTTAACTTCCTAAAACCTCATTTCAGGGAGGTGTCAGATTACTGAGATAACAGCAGGTAAAAAACTTCAAACTTCAGCATATTTACTGTTTCTTTTAAATTTGATTTTTAAAATCTAGCTGAATATTGAGCAGAACCTTTAAATGGTCTGTGAGCATTAATAAAAGACATCAAAGCCATAATAAGGACTTGGTGTTTTGTTTGAGAGCCCTACAAGATGGTGATGCTGCAGCCCTGGGCTCTTGGTTGCACACAGTATAACATGATACAGTGCTGGGAGGAGGAGAAGGGGGAGGGAGCTTTTTCCTACAGCCCTACTTGTAGCAAATGGGAAATGAGTCTTTGTTCTTGTTCATGTCCTACTGCTATATTTGTCCCTGTGAATGTGGGACATGAGCACAGTTTAACGATGGCCCAGCCTTTGTCTTGGGTGAAGAAGCATAGCTGTGATAACTCATGGGAGGGCAGCTGGGATGGCTGAGTTTTTCCAACTCCCAAGTCATGAGCTGCAGGGAGGTTTCTGGCAGCTATAATGATTTGCAGTGAAGAATTCTGCTCTAAGAGAAATATTTGAAATTTTTAGATCATGAGTTGCCTGGAAAGGCAGAGCTGCTTGGTATGTGAACCTACATAGTTTAGCCTGAGGAGAGCTGTGTGGGGGCAGGCCTGGGCTGCTGCAGGGCCATCCTTCCTCACTACCTGCTTTCCTGCTCAACTGTCTGGTGCAGCAAGAAGTTGATTCTCTAATTTCTGAGTATTAAGGATGCTCTGTGTCTTGGTTAATCCCTCTCTTCATATAACATGATATGACCTTGGTGGAACTCTCAGTCCTGGGCAGTGGCTCTGTGCTCCCTGTCCCTGGCCAGCTCTCTCTGTATTTTTGCATTTGGCACTGGCTGTGGATGCCTGAATAGATCAGCCTGGGTAGCTCATTCCTTGTGCCAGGAGACCTGGGTTGCTGTGTAGTGTTCCCTGAGCTATGCTGTGTCACCTTAATATATGAAAGTACTTGAATGTCACCAGACAGTTTAATTATTTAAGCAGCAGTGGCCAAGACATTGAGATTTTATGTCATGGTGTGAGAAGCACAGTGCAGGGTTAAATTCAACTGTTTAAAAGTGTGAAGTAGTGACATACTTAACGTTTTCCTCTTTCAGAAATGAAATTTGGAAAGATGAGAGGTGATTGGCAGAGTTGTGGTGGCCCATCCCAGCTGGGGGCTGGGTGCACACCCCTGTGGGCAGCAGGGCTCCTTGGGGTGCTTCCAGGAGGCTCCCAAAGAGATGAGTCACTGCTCATTCCTGCAGGGTCACTCAAGGAACCAGAGATGCCAGCAGCTCTTTCTGTGCTGGAGGAGGAGAGGGATCACTGCCCCCCGTTCTTTTTGCCCTCCCTTTCACAGTTTCTACATGTTAGCAAGTTGTGGGTGATGAGGCTCACAAGTTCACAGGAAAACGCTGTGCATTTACTCAAAAGTCTTCTAGAAACCATCTTAAAGCAAAAGTTAATTTCTGCCAGGTGTACCAGCCTGGAAAAGGCAAGTGTCTGTCTGAAAAGTGGAGTTTTAGACTCAGCAGGTATTATGATGTGGCTGAAAAGGGTACCAGGATACCTTAATTTATGGCTTATGCAGAACCTCCCTCTGCCAGCTTGCAGTACTGAGGAAAATAATTGAGCAAAACATGTCAGTCTCTTGCTTTTTTTCTCTCTCTTTTGTCTCCATTTGGATAGATTACAGCTCTTTATTGTCAGCTTCTGCTCAGGCTATCTAATGACTCCCATTTTGGTGTGCAGGGCCCTGAGGCCAGCTGCCACAGGCGCCTGCTGTCCCCATGGCTGGTGTGCTGGCCAAGAGCCAGCGTTCAGATCAGCCCTCCTGCTTTTTCTGCCTTAAACCCCAGCCCTGGGTCATGGCAGCAGCTGGAATTGCACAAGAGCTGTCTCCTGATGGAGCTGAGGTTGGGAAAGCTGTTTCACTGTGGTCTAGGTGTTCATTCATGATTTCCAGAAAAAGTGAATTCTTGTTCCTCGTGTTCCTTTGTGTCACCTTTCATGCTGGACTCCCAGGGTTTATTTCATCTTTTTTGTGTCAATGATTGGCTTCATGGTGGCATTGATAGAGTAATATTTCCCTACAAATTCCCTGTAGGAGTGCAGTTGTCTTGCTTCTAGCTATAATCATCTTGCTGTTACTAGGTTTATAATTCTGGCCTAATAAAATTCCCCACTTGGTAAAATAAATGCTTTTTAATTTTTTTTTCTTAAATATGATTAGAAACTTCTGTCTGTTCTCAAGGCAGAATTAATGTGGTGGCAGAATTCCTCTGAGGTTTCCTTTAGTGAGGACAGAGGCCAAAGAAGCATTGCTAAGTTTCTGCTTTAATTACACCCCAGGCATGTAATTCCATGCAGAAATTATTATTTTCTTATGAAATCTCTGCATGAAGAAAGGAAGATGGGGGTCCCTGATGTGCACACACCATTAATATTAATACTAATTCAGGAGAACAATTGTAACAGTGTCAGGTAACATCAGCTGTTAAATGGGGCCTTGTGAGTATTGAGTGACCACAGAGGACAAATCTCAAGTTCTGCTTTGGCTGCTTTGCCTTCTCTGTGGTGCCTTGTAGCTGTGTGAGTGGCAGGGCAGCCTGCCTGTTGCTGCAGGCTGCCCAGATGCCCTTTCCATGCTTTTCTGGACCCCATCCACGAGCAGCCTCAGCTGGTTACCTCAGCAGGAAAGCTCTGCAGGGCTTTGGCTGCGTTCATGAGGTTTCAGAAGAGCATGGGGGCAAGGTAAGAGCAGGGCTCAAGTGGATGTGTGAGATGACTTGTAGTGGCAGTAAGCTTCAGATTAATTCACAGCTGCTTGTGAAACCACAGCCTTAGGCTAATAGAAGCTGATTTTGAAGAACTCTGCCCAGTTCAGAAAATCTGCTTTGTTCCTTTGGCTTGAGAGCATTAAAAACTTCCAAATGTCATCTTAAAGAATCTGATTCAATATGTGTCAGAAAGTAGTTTAACTTTTGTGCTTGTAGCTGGGATGACTGACAGCAGCTCAGGGTAATGGAGGGATGACAAGAATTCCTCAGTCTTTTCTGCCTGTGCCTGAGCTGCTGACTGCATCCCAACTAGAACCAGGCTGTGCCATTCCTCACAGAGGGACTGGGCTTTCCCACACCCTCACCCCAGTGGTACTGCCCCATAATTTTTAATTTTTATGTGTGGTTACTTGTTGGTATGTGTCAAATTTTAAGATAAAAAACTTTGTTGCATACTGCACATGGACCTTGTGATTAAAAAGCATTTTTTTCTTGTTAAGTAATTCTGGTGCATGTGCAGAAGAATTTTTTTAATGTCGCGTCTTCTATGTACTTGTCTCTCACTTTTTCCATTACTTAGGTTCATTATAGGAATTCAATGACAGCAAGTTCCCAAAAGTGATGTTCATCTCAAAATTTATGTGCAACTTGGCTGCTTAAGGCTCTCAGACCTTTTGAATTTGGATTGTATTTTCACATCTAATATCTGTATACTGGAAATGTCCTGCAGTCAAAGTTAAAAGCTGCAAACTGAGGTCCTTGGTAGCTCTTGCTGTGCTGTGTTGGGTAGCCCCAGGTGATGGAAGCTGTGGGTTTGTACTCATTTTTTCTACCAAAACTTAGGGAAGAGTTGCAGTACTTTGGGAGTGAGGCATGCAGTGCCCTCTGTGGACACAAAGAATCTGGGAATATGAAGTAAGTTGATGAACTGTAAAATGGAAAATGCAGGGTGGGCTCTGGTGGGAGGCCGATACAGCTCACTAATCAATGAACAAATGCTGCTGTGGCATTCCTTGCAGAAATCCAAGCAATATCGTGTGTCCCTGTGCTTACATACATCAATATCCTACCTTAGCCTAGGTTCCTCCAGCAGAGCTCGGCCAGCCGGCCAAGCAGCGAAGCTCTGAGCCCAGCTCTCTCTCACACTGCTGAATGGCCGTAGGCGCTGTGCTGGCAGCACAATGCAGCACCGAGAGCTATTGTAGGCACGGATGAGACCATAATAGACCGGAGAGAGAGAGAGTGCGCTTAGAGGTTAATGCGGCCGCGGCTGGGCAAAGCCGGCTTCTCTCTGCACAGCCATCTGCCGCCCTAACAAAGAGCCGCAGCTGGGGAGCCACACGCACGCCTCGGCCGCTGCCCATGAAGAAAGGAAGATGCCGGTTCCCGGGGCAGTGCCGGTGCCCGGTGCCCGGGGCAGTGCCCGTTCCCGGGGCCGCGGGCGCGCTCCTCTGCGGGCGGCCTCCCGCGCCCGGGGCGCGCTCCCGGGCGGCTGCGCGCGCGGCCGCGCTCCGGAGCAGCGCAGTGTCGGGAGCGCGGATTGGCTGGGCACTGCTGCAGTGGGGACGCAGCCCCGGTGCTCAGCATCGCCGGGAGCCGGGACGCGCAGCTCGCTTGGCAGCTCTGAGAGGCTCCTTTCGGAGAGGTTCATCGTTAGCTCGGGCGTCTCGGCTTCTCTGCGCGAGCAGTCTCGGCTTCTCCGTGCCGCGGGGCTTGTGCTTTGTCTGTTGCCATCAGATTTCTGAGGCTCTGGTACAATGAGCTGCTTGTCAGGCCAGGCACGACTGCAGTAGCAGCAATTTCAAAAGGCAGGAAGCGTCCGCAGGAGCGGTCTGTAAAGAATCGGAGCCGGTGGAGTCGCTGGGGTGAAGCTCCCGCTGGCTGCCGTGCCGGTTCCCGTCTCGGGGGTGCTTGGTAGTGCAGTCACATCATCCTTGGCAGCGGGCAGCTCCTGAGCGCTCAGGGTTTCCCTGCCTGGGATGCTCGCTGGAGCAGCAATGCTGCAGACCCTGTGGCATTTTCTGTCTAGCTTCCTTCCCAGGGCCATATGCCAAGGTCCTGCAGATGAAAAAGAGGATGAGGCCAGAAACACCACCCCACTTCCAGGCCCCGGGGAGAAAGGGCCAAAGGTGTTGGGGAAGACACAGGACAGAGGGACTGATCCCACTGAAAGGAGACCAACTATCCTACTGGTGGTTGGACCCGCAGAGCATTTTCCAAAGGTAATGGGATATCCAGGGGCCTGAGGAGGGGTTGGTGCACATGACAGTGAGTGTGTGGTCTGCTGGGAGAAGGGGTGTTGCAGGTGGAGTGTGTGAGTAGCTCTGTGTGTGTGTGAATTTGGGGAGGGGGGAGAGGAACAGGAAAAGGGAGCAGGGTCTAACGTGTGTGCTTGCTAGAAAGGAAGGGGGCGGGGGGCAGGGGAGTGACTGAAGAGAGGAGGTGATCTAACCCTCCAAACACGATGCTCAAAGTGTGGGAGAAAAATGCTGTTTAGGGGCAAGGGGGAATATGGGGGCCTCCAGGGCTCCTGGGCAACTTGTAAAAAGCATGACTGAGAGGACAGGGAATGATAACGCAGGTTAGTGGCGAGTCCCACCCCTGCACCCAGACCAGCAAAGAATCAAATGCATCCTAAAATGTTCTGGAGTCAGTCTCTGGCAATTTGGCAAGCCTTTGGTAAAACTTGCATATTTTGAGCAAATGAATAACTGGCTGAATTATTTGAATGGCAGAGCCCGGAAGAGAGTAAAGACTGTCCCTGGGGAGCGGGTGGCATAAGGGAGAGACTGAAATCTGCGTGAGGATGGGAAGTTCCCAGGGGATGGGAGAGTGGGGAGGTGGTGGGGGCGCTCAGTTGGCAGAGAATAAATGGTGAGGCTTTGTTTGGGGGGAGGTGAACAAAAGCTGCTTAGTTTAGTGCTGGAGCTCCCAGCACAGTGCTGGCCGACTGCAGTTCTGGCTTATTTAATGGAGGGAGTGCTGTCTGTGTCCCCTGAGGATGGTGCAGTCAGCTCTGACTACATGTGGTTTAAAACCAAGGGTGTGAGCTGGGATTAGGGGGGAAGGAGTTGGGTATAAGGCCTGTGAAGGGTGGGGATGATACTGAAGGGCTGCAGCAAGGATAGGGGTGTGTGACTTTCAGAATCCAGTTTATTTCACAGGGAATTTGGCATGGTTGTTGCTGTGAGCTTTCTCTTTAAATTGAGGGATGAACAGGTTTAAATTGTAGAGAGGATTAATATCTGTTCTGCTGCTGTTTTGAATGGAAACAAGCAGGGCGGCATTTCACATTCTGGGGAGCAGAAGCCACTCCCTGCTTGAATCAGGCTGAAAAATCTGCAGGGACTTTTGCCTTCCTCTCTATCCTTAGCAGTTAGCAGTGTGCATCCCCTTCCAAAAAAGGAGCATGCGCGTTTTCAGGAGGACTTTGGTGCACAGAGGTTGAAGAAGGACAGAGGCTCAGAACTGAAGGAAGTGGTGACGAAAACCTTGGAATTACAGGGCTGAAAATCTCTGGTGTCTTCCAGAGAACAATGGCCTCTCTGTCAGGGAGAGTCCATCTGCTCACACCTGGAAATAAAGCTTTCTCTGAAAGCTGATACCAATCTCCTCTTTCCTGTGTGACCCTGGGAAGTTCTGCTGCATAGCAACTGTAGGATTGGCTGATGGAGAAATACCTAGAGGATAAAGATGTGGTGAATGGAGTTATTGCATCTTAGCAAGTAACTGCCCATCTGCCAGGAGGTTGTGACTGTGTAATTTTAGCTTGCCCTGATTGTAAAGTAAAATGCAGTGTAAAGCTCTTCTGTTGAGGATTATGCAGATATGTTTCACCTTGCAATTCAGGCTGGCTTATGCTTCATCCAGCCCATGGCTCAGCTGATGGACAGTAAGTAACTTGTTAAGATGCAATGACTTGTTTGTGCTTGATCAGATATCAGTGTTCCAATTACCTGTCTGAAGGAGAAGTGTTGGGAAAAGTCTCATACAGCCTTAGGGATAGATAATAAACCACTGTGAGCAAAGAGTGTTATTTGGTGCTAATAGAAAATGGGGGCTTTTGTTCTCTGCCACTGGCTGGCTGTAACCTTGGGAGCAGTCTCTTGATTGGTAGGCCACTTCATTTTGTAAAAACACCTGTTACTACTTCTCTTCTAAAACCACACAAAATACCACACCTGGTGCTGGGGTTTCTGTAAGGAATTGATGTGTATCCATAAACTTCACTGGAGGGGCTTCCTGGCCTTGGTTCTTCAATCTTGTTATTGCTGTGTTCCTCCTCAGATGTTTACCTGTTCCAAGCTGTTCCAACATGAGGCTGTTATTGCAAATATGGGGAGAAAACACTGATTGCAAATGTGTTATGCTGGCCCTGAATCTGTGTACACAGGAAACAGGCATGATCTGCCCCTGATGTCACCATCTGGACTTGTAACTTTGGATCCGTGTGTTGTTGGTGGAACAGGTCACCTTCCCTGGTCACCTTTATGTCAAATATCACACAGTGCTCTCTGCTGTGCCTGCTCTCTTATCCCTCCCCTGGCAAAGCTGGGCTGCTTGCAGCTCTTTACTCTGCTGGGGTCTCTTAAATCATTAACTCCCCTCCTTCATACACTGTACACTCTCTGTGCTTTGTGAGGACTTTCTGTACTGTCCAATTAATTATAAGCTAGTTTCCAGAAATTGAAAAAGACCAAGTCAGCAGAACCCAGTGAAACCTTCTAGCAATAGGGTTGGAGCCCAAAGAGCTGTTTTGCCTCTGAAGGAGGATGTTACGTGACTGTGACGCTTGCTGGTACTTGATATTTTTAGAGCCTTTTTTTTTTAGCAAAGTAAATTCAAAATTAAACAGCATACTTTCCTGCTCCTTGTATGGCTGCATCTTTCCATCCCTTGGGAGGTACATTCTGGAGGTGATGTAGTAAACCAGTGATGAAGCAGATGCCCAGAAGTGTACAAATGACTTGGAAAGGTTAGCAGGGATGGCAGGGTATGGAAACTGGTAACTCATGCAGCATTTAAAAGAACCAAATCCTATAAATAAAATGAAAATGAGTTTGCTAAAGGG
>WBNQ01047971.1:0-16482 GCA_013401375.1 Spizella passerina | reverse complement strand
TCTTCCATAAATAGATGAATCTCTTGCCTCCTCTTGTTGCCAAAAGAATCATTTCTCTTCATGCCACTGTGCATACCTAGGCATATTAATCCAGGCTCTAAGAGATACAGCATAAATGCGTTGTTGTTGTGGTGGCTGGGATATTTTTTTTATTATTATTTCAGTCATCTTACCCTGAAGACCCTTTAAAAATACAAGAACATGCTTTTTCTTAATATTTTAGGAGAAATTGAAGCCAAGGATTTGTTCAGGGTTGTGCTGTTCTGAAAGGAAAATGAATATATGGGATAGAAAACAATCAGCTTCTAGAAGATGAATAGTTGTTTACCTGGTCAGGTGGGGAAGGAGCTGCATCTCCCTAGGCATACAAATCCCCCTGCTCCTGCTCACAGCAGATGTACAGGGAAGGCAATTGCACAGAGAGGAAAAATTAAGGGGCGCTCTGTCACTCATTCACTTGAAAAGCACCAGAGAAAATCTTAACTTTGTCAGAGCACTGATGACAAAGGTTTCCTAAATTAGAGCATTTGAGAAGCGGGTGCAGGTGATGCAGCCCTGTGGTCCATTTAGGTGCCTGAACATATAAATAATCTTTGAAGGTGTTAAAAGTTAGCTGTACAGTAACTGAGAGCTTGTCCTCTCACCCTCTGCCCCACTCCCCTCTCCTCTCATTACTAGGAACGTGTAAGACAAATTGTTGTAGAGAGACTATCTTTTAATCAGGCTCTGAAATCTCCATATACGGTGTGTTTGCTGGATTTGAGCTTGGGCTGCATTTTCTCTTCGCTCCATAAAATACTCCAGGGATATTAGGTACCCACTCTTCAATGGCTTGGTTGGTACTTGATGTCACTGGTCTCAGAGCTATTCACTGCGAATAATGTTTGGTCCTTTTTTATTTTAATTGCTGGAATGGCTGTGGATATAAGTTGCTCAACACAAAAGGGTGACAAATAATGATGAAAGACACTAGAGTGCTCTCATGTGTAGCTTGGACCAGAAGGAGAAAAGAGATTATTGCAGCTGAACTGGTCACATGGAATTTGCTGGACCTGCCTGCTCCAACCCCCTCCAGCCTCTCTCCGGGAATAGTGCTCTTACAAGCTAAGAAAGACACAGTTGGCACCAAAAAAAAAAAAAAAAAAAGGGGAAAAAAAAGGAAAAAAATACCATTAACAATGACCTTTAGAAATTTCAAGGACATAACGCTGCCTTTGTGAAGTGTAAACAGATGCATTGTCAAATAGTTTAAGAACAGAATTGCTCCTTGATCTGTCATTTACCTCCTCACAAACTCAAACTCCAAACTGTAAAGAGTCAGGAGGAAACGGCAGCAGCATGATTATACAGTTAAAGAGACAAATACTTATGTTGGTCTTCTCAGCGACTGATATTTCTATTATATTTTTAATTAACATTTTAATCCTTTAAAATCATTTTAATCCTCGGGAAGCATGTTACAGAGTGAAATCGTTGCTATGAAAAGTGTCAAACAGATAATAGCTAAAATTAATGGTTTTGTGATATATCAAGTTTTCAAATTGTTCTTTTATTAAAAGAGCCTGACATTTTTCATTACAGTGAGCAGGGCTTTCTGAATAAAAAGTAAGCATGTACCCCAGATTACAGAACATTTAACTATTTGCATGATAAAATCTTCCTCCCGGTTTTCAGTCTGTTGAAAGAGTTGCCAATAGACTAGATAAGTATCCTTTGTGGTGGCAGATCGAAGCCCAAAGGGATCCCAGACTCTTCCTCATGCTCTGTCTTGTTTTAGCTTGGGCTCTTCCTAGCCCCCAAAGCCCCCAGGGCTCGCTGGGGCTTTACCATGAGCTGGGCTCAGCTGATTGTCATTGCACACCCATGCCAGGGGCTGCTCTCCCTCCTGCTTGGCTCAGAGTGCCATTGGTGGTTTTCTCATTTGAGCAGCTCAAGGCAACCTCTGAAAGGCTGCAACTCATAATAGGATCAATAACCGTGTGCATAATTGCAAAAACACTTCAGTAAGTGGATATGAGCTGCTGCAGACCTCATCTGTACACCTTTGCAAACATACAGTTCCTTGTCTCACAGTCAAGCTCCTCCTTTCTGACATCTCTCAGTGCAGCACACACAAAAGTCAGAATACATAAACTGTAAATCCCCTACTTACTGGGAGCCATAAATAGCTACAGGTAGAGATTATGACCCATGGGAAATGGGATCATTGTCTCAAAAATAAAATATTAAAGCAATTCCTCTAAGAACTAGCCTTTTCTTAAAATCACCTTGGTATTTGATTTTAAATATGTCTTCTTGTCAAACAATGTGCTAATTCAGCAGTGAAAAGAGTCTTCTCTTTGTGGAAGTTCTGCAATGTTTTACTTGGATGTGGTTACTCCAGTGTTTATCTTCTTTCTGATTTTTCTTCTTTAAACGGAGAGCAAAACATTACCTGTGGTAGTAAAAGAATGGTGAAATGAGAGAATGAGTGATGCTAATAAAAGCTGTGGGTTGCCATCACATGTGCTCTTAGGCACATTCTGGATAATACAGGGCTGTTTGCACAGGTCTGCTTTTCGTGCTGGGGAGGCTCACGTAATGAGCAGTGTAATGAAGCCACAGGTATAATGCACTGCTGCCTGAGGTCACCAATTAAGGCAATCTATGAAACCTCAATGAAATGTTTCCCCAGCCCTCCCTACCTCTGTTTGGGTGCACAAAGCTCAATTAGGCACTCAAGAGTTTGGAGATCTATTTTAAGAGAAACTTGCATAAATACCTTAATGCATCAGGCTGACACTTCAGGAGATGTGGTTTATTACCCCTCTCTGCACTAACTTGTTGAGAGCCCTCAATGCCTCAGTTCCTCCTCTCTCCTTCCCAAAAGAAGGATAAATGGCATTTCTGTCCCTGGGGACACCTCTGTTAGTTGTCTCATACAGTCAGTGCGAGGCTGGCATGCTCTGGCTTGCTTGCCTGCTCCCCTTCACACGCAGGGCATCCAGGCTCTAAAGGGATTGCAGCCCAGAAGGGTGAGGGCAGCAAGCTGGGCACAAGAAATGCCCTCTGGGTGGGCACACAAGCACAAAATTGGAAGGACAAACAGCCACACTGATGTCTGTCAGTATTTCCAAAGAAAGTCAATCATGACCATTCCATACCCCTGAGATGTCAGCACTAGATCTTTCTTGGGGAGTTGCAGCATGCCCAAAACCTCCTGTCAAATTTAGCCCATTTGATCCCTAACAGGGACCCACATGTCACATTTGTCCTCCAGTCCTTGCTGCCCAAGCTGTGTCAGCCCCCTGACAGCTTTCTGATGATGTCAGAGTTGCTGGGTTTGACCTCAGGATCCGTGTCTAGTTCGGGGTGCCAGCAGCAGAGATGTCCTCACCACCAGTGGTGCCATAGCAGCCTGGAGAGCAGAATCACCACCAAGATTGGGTTACACTGGGGAGTCAGGGGGAGGGAGGCAGCAGGTCTCTTTCCCTGCAGGCTCCTTGAGTCTGGATTTGGGTACCCCCTACCCTTTCAAGGTCAATGCAGTGACCTTGAGGGCAAGCTACAACGTCTGTTTATTTTCCCAGGCTCTCTCTTGCAGTGGGAGTGGGGCAGAGGGGTGACAATGGCAGGGAGAAGGTAGCATCCTTTGTGGGGGGAGGCAAGGGGGGCTTCCTTCTGCTTGTGGCCGTACAGAGCTTGCACCTAGTGTACAAACTAATTAAGACACTTCCTGTATTAAAGAATAAACACCCACACATTGAAACCACTACACAAAATTAATAGCATGGTATATCCAATATTGTTAGTAGTAATTTTTTTTTTTTTTACCAAGACAGAAATTATTCCAAAATCAAAATGAGGAAATAGTGACATGTTGGTTAGAAAAAAATAAACAAATCCATTTATTTTCTCACAAAAAGCCCATGTAAGCTGTAAATCCTGACCTGCATTAATTAAATTTCACTTTTAGAAAACAGTGGTGCAAATTCCCCTTAATCCACGAAGTCTGACTTAACTTGGGGGGTGATGAGAGGAGATTTCTTGATTCCCAGCAAAGATCTCTCTTGCATCCACTACAGAGCCTTAGTCTTTATTCCATCGTACAGTGAAAGAAATGCAAGGGGGTTTGAATGCTGGGGGGAAAAAAAGAAAAGGCAAAGGAAAAAAAAAAAAAAAGAAGAGGGAAAAAAAAAAAACCGCCTTCTTTGTGTCCTTATCTCTCCCGATGCGTGTTACATGTTGCAGCAAAGAGCAGGGGCGCTGAAGCCGAGCCCAGAAATCCGACTGGATTTGACGACGCCCCCGGTAAACAGCGTGGCACAAAAGTCCATTGTGCTATGAGATAACTGCGGGGCTGAATGGGGGAGGCTGTCACGGGGGGGATTGTTGGGCCAGTCACCATCGGATCACAGTCGAGGCCTGAATTCCTTTATGGTTCATCAGGGCCTGTTGGTACCACAGAAAGTGTCATGATCCTTTTTTTCACTGGGGCCAGATGGTGTCCTTTTCTGAGGCCTTCCTAATGCCCGGTTTTCCACATGTAAAACTCCTGGGAAAATGACCTAACTCACAGCTGCTTAGTGAGGCTTGAGCAGGTCTTTAGAAAGACTTCTGTCAGGAACAAGGCGGCCGTACCACTCCGGGGGAGCAGGGGGAGGCCACCAACACAAACCTACCCCTCGCCGTCTATATTTAAGCGAAAATAAAATCCCGCCCGGCCAGCGCCAGCCTGCGCGGGCCGGGCCGCAGCCGGCGGGAGCGGCACCGTCGCTGGGCAGAGAAGTGCCAGGAGGGGCCGTGGGGCCGGCGGCCGCCGCAGCCGCTCTCCCTTCCCCGGCGAGCAGATGGCCTGAATAAAAACGTAGAATGTGGCCCAGAAGGGTCGGGAGAGGACAAAAAGTGAGAGGTTCCCCAGGCCGCGGGCAGCCGCCCGGAGAGAGGGGAGGGAGGGAGGGAGCCGCCGCTGAAAGGGGAGAGCGAGAGGAGAGGGGACTTTTGATGTCTGCAGGGCCGTGCTTGCCTCCCCTCTCCTGAATGATTCCCCGAGGGGCGCGGGACCGCAGGTGCGGCGCTTAGAAAGCCCAAAGCCTTTTCTATCGATAAAATAATGCCTGGCCAGCGGAGCTCTCCCAAGGCTGCGCGGGATGCAAAGCTGAGCAGCTTCCGTGGCCCTGCTTATTTTCCCCAGCCAAGGCGTTAGCAGTAATGATCTTGATAACTTTTAGCCACGGTGATTGACCTTTTAGCCTTCACTGTACATCACTGTACCGGGATGTTTTCACTTGCTTGGCTTTGCCAGGGAATTTTTTGGTTTGGGTTGATGAAAGCATCCCTATCCATCCTTTTCATCTTTTTTTTTGGAAGCACTGTGTTTCCAGCCGTACATCTGTCAGTGGATCTGCAGATATTTCAGCAGCCGCTATACCTATCCTACAAGTTTTCCAATGGTATTCTATTTTCAGAAGCCTGCACATAAATAAGCACAGCTCAGTAAACATACCAACAGTCGGTTTTATTTTACTTGTTCTGTGACCCAGAACATGCTGTAATCCCAGTGTTAAATGCATTTCCCCTGATATATTTTAAAGTGAATATGGGAAGCTAGCATTTCTTTCCTGAACATGGCCATCTAAGAAATGAAATAGAGCTGTCTGAAAAGCAGCTATAATTGTTCAGAGGAAATTGTGAGATTTTCATAAAAGTGTTGTTTTTTACAGTTAAAAACTGAAAGCCAGAACTGAACAACTAGGCTAAAAAGTCTTTCAGTGCTGATACGTCAAAAATCAATTTTGGTTTCAAATATTTAATTTATGAGAAAAAAACCCAAAAATATGCTTACTCTGACATTTTTCATTTTCAGACTTGCACAGAACACTTTATGAATGTTTTTCTTTCTTGGCTAAAATCTTTGTCTACGTGTTTTTAGTTCCAACAGAATCCCAATCCTCATTTTTTTATTTTGGAGTCAGATCTGAGTGGAAAAGAAATGTACCATTGATCTCAGGTAGGTATTGTTCAAAGGTTTCTTTCTGTGCTTGTTAAGAATACAAGTTAACTTCGTTACAGAACATACATCCAGGGCATAAAAAGATGATACAAAGAAAACAAGTACTTTTTCAATCTCACCTTCTCAGCTAAAAGAATAAAAGATGGAAAAAGTGTATGTAAAGATGCTCCTAGTTTCTCAGAATGGAGTCATTTTTCAGTGCTCTTTGAGAGTAGAACTTAAACAAAAATAGCCCAGAAGTGTTTGGCCATTCCAAACTGCTCTGTTCTGGAGCATCTGCCTTTGACCCAAAAACTACTGACATCCATGAATTTCGTTTCTCTTTGGTAACTTGCAGATTATTGATTTTATCGTTTGCCTGACATTTCACAGTGCATTGCCTCACTTACAGAAATGTTCAGCATTTACACTGTGATGTGAACTGTCATAAAGTGAGGTAACATTCCATAAAATCCTAAGGGGAAAAACACTTTGATGAGATGCAGTCCAACTTGGAAGGACTGTATTTTTTCTCAAGCTGTTCTAGGCTCACTCACCCTGAAAAAGCACATTTCAGAAGGGACAAGATAATTTTAAATAAGAACTGCTGTTTAAAAGGAAAAACGAAAAGGATGAAATCTTTTATAGTAACAAGAGCAGGAGTCACTATTGGTGTGTAACGTAAAAGAAGTGAAACGTACATGTACTTGCTAAGCTCCACTTTCAGCAGAGCAACAGAGTTCAAGAGAAACAGCTTGTGCTTTACATTTTTGTTCTGCTCATTCCCCTTCTTGTTCTAAAATGTATCACTGGGCCTGAATACTCCCAAGAAACCAGGCAGAGGCATCCGGCACGTACTTAGGATCTGTGTCTTGCAACAGAAGGAGCCCGAGAAATAGAGCCAGCCCTTCTCCTGCTGGGTCAGTCACATGCAGTCAGGCTTTTGCATAGAGCTAGCCTTCTGTCTCCTTCCTTTGAGGGGCAGAGTAACATTTTGTAGTGACACAAAGAAATTCTTCCCTCTCTTGGTCATAAAGACCCTCAGAGCTAGATCCTCTTTATCAACTGCTCTTTTCTTGTAGGATATGATATATTTTATTTACATATGAATTGATCAGTTTGTCTGGAAAACTTGGAAAGCCCAGTGGTTCACAAAAACATAAACCACTCTACTTGTAGTCATTGCTGGAACTTGAAGAAAACAGCAATCTCTCTGCTTTGCCTAGCTCTCCATAATCTATATCCTCTCCATTATACATGTTACTATTGTGCAGGGCTCATAGTTGGGATGTAATTAGTTAAATTTTATGGGTGACAAAGCAGAGAAACAAACTGCAATGAAATTATTACCAAAGATGAAACAAAAGTATTTGGCCACGTTCTTCTTCTTTTGGGAAAAAGATCCCTGTAAAATGCCTGGCTTTTCATTGCCTTTGAAAGTGGCTTTGCAGTTTGGGAGACACATTGCAGTAAGCACTCAAAATCTTTTGTCCCATGTGTTGGGCACACACCTACAAGGACATGTGCAATACAAAAATGCATTTCTTTCCAGACTCTGCTGTCATTTCTTGTACTTTTAATATGCTGCTATTAGCATGATGCAGCTCACCGACTGTGTGGCTTGTAAAGCAGAAGAAACCACAACAAAGATAAACAACAGGAAGATTTTCTGGTTTAGTGAGTTTTCATCCTAGTCTGATCAGGATCTTTGAATTTCTCTTGGTCTGGTAATTGAGAAACAACTAAATGAAATTACTAAATGTAATTCTAAGACAAACAAAAGCCCCACTTCACATAAGGCATGATTGGGCTCCTTGTACCATGCAACTCCTCCCTAGAAGGGGATGTGGAAGGCAAATGGGCTCTAAAAGCAACTACACAAAGCCAGAAAATAAAAGTCCAGTGGATAACCACATCTGTGTCAGGAAATTCCTAAATTATAGATAGCTGAAAGCAGACTGCCATGGGAAGGGTCACTCCATGCTGTTCTCCTCACAGTCTTTCCCTAAGCAGTTATTACTACACACTGTCAGGGACAGGAGCAGAAGGACCTTTGGTCTCGTTCGGTACAGCTGTTCTCTTGTTCCTCTGTTCTTATTTTATTCCAGCAACAAAGTCTATTTTTATTCATCTCCCTAGAACTGTGGCCAGCACACTGGAAAGGATTTTACTAGGAATCCAGACTGCTGTGAGTGTTCATGGTACACACAGGGACACTTTTTTCTTTCTTTGTCTGCACAGGGTAGCTGTGTCAGAGGCATTCTCTGTCTTCTCCAGCTCAGGGTGCTGAAATGCCTTGCAGTCAGGAGGAAATATACTCACAGGCCTCAGTGGTTGTCTAGTAAGCCTGCAAACAACATTAATGTCATAACATGGGTAGTTTGACACCTATGTAAAAGTAAGGATGGCTCCTCTCCAGAATATGTCTGTCACCAGATATTATCTATACTGAGAGCTTTAGAAAAGGCACTTATTTAATTCACAGGAATGATACTAAAATAACCCCACTGTGTAGGATTCCTTTACTTTCTGCTGACATGGATATCACCAGAGGAAAACATGAATCTAAATGTCATAGTTAAAAAGTGTCATAAATGTGTGGATCTGTGTGGAAAATGCAAAATAACTAATCTTCACACACTGAGTCCCAACTCAACCCAAGCAAAGGACCAGTCTTAAATCCTGTTTCAGCCTTGTTTCCCATCTCATGTTTATGGCAAAATCTCATGTCTAGCAAGGAGCATCATTCATTACTGCATAAAACCATTCAGTTTTCTTCTCAGAAGAGAGTAGTTATAGGTCATGGTGCTGACCTCTTTGCCAGCAGCTTCACATGCCAGACACTCAGGAAGCGTATCAGTGTATGCTTCTAGTGCGTCCTAGAGATAGATTGGATCCAGAAGGACTCTCTAAATTTACTGTTGTCCAGGATTGCACAGGAGGGATGTAGCCTCCATGCTGCAGTCGGTTTGCAGTCAGACTGCACCAGAATTCTTGCCTGGCCCAATCAGTGCCATGTCTCATGCCTGGGCAGAGGAGTGGGATGGAGCAGGGAGGTGGCACAGCAAGGGCTGGAAGCAGAAGCGGCTGAGTTGGATGAGTTGCATGCCAAGCTGATCTCCATTGGGACTGAGGCAATAGGTGGGCAGCACTTTCCCCATACAGCCCCTGATGCTGAGGCCAGAGCAGTCCTTGCAGCCCCTGACAAGTGGAGGCATGAGTCACATTCCCTCAGTGTCTGCACGAGCGATGCCGTGTGCCCGTGCCACAGGTCCCTCGCTGCCATCGGCAGGCCTGGTTAGCATAGATGGGTCGTGGCAGCACTGCAGCCTTCAGTCTAATGCCAGATTAAATTTATTAGAAGTGTAAATGCCAGCTTGGACCAATGAAGAGTGGCCCTCAGTCTCTGCACAAAGTAACACAGTCACCAAACACACTCACCCTTCAAATCACAGACTTGGTCCGAGAGTGCTGGAAATTGTCCAAAACCAAAACCTCAGCACAGATTACCTCCAGGAGCATGGCAGAAAAAACATAGGTTTGATCTTTCTGGTAACTTGACAGGCTGCTATATCCAAACAGCCACATTTAGGAGAGCCTGGATTTCCATGTGAACACTGCCCTTCTGCTGGATAAATCCAGCCCTCTCTACTGGGTAAATTCACATATACTGATGTAAATTAGCAGCAACGACTATACAAATAGTCAAATCAGCAAACTGCACTGATCATCAACTAGTACCAGCAGCAAATCAAGCCTATAAATGTCTTTGACCGTGGATCTCACTCTGTTAGAAGTTATGCGCCCCAGTAAAGACTCCTAGGATGGTATTGTGCAGCAAATAAATACCCATTTTTTGTTGCTAACCTGTCTTCTTGGTGACTCACCCAGGCAGAGAGCTCCCATCTGGGTTTATAAGAATAAGCAGTTTGATATGGAATTTCATAACATACTTACATGTTGCTCACATCCTTCTGTTGAGCTAAATTGATCTTTTTTCTTCTCATTTCCTGGGTAGATTGCATTTGGTCTATGAGTAAACACAGTGTAGCTGCCCCCTTTTCCCAGGCTTTCTAATGAGAATGTGCTGTCTGATCAGGTGCATGCACTCTGCTGTCATTTGCAGCCTGACCTGAAGGTCAGAGGTGATTTGAGCAGGCTCAGGGATGCATACAAATCACATCCTCTTGTCTGTCTGTTTTGTTGACTGGTTCTCCTCAGGGTCATGGCTATCTTAAGTAGCAGCCTGAAGGATAAAGTGCGCCCTGTCTGAGCTGTAAAACTTTGACTTTGGACCAATTGCATCTGACATACAGCAGCATGAGGGTTGGTTTAGCCTTTGGATTCAGAACAAATCACTGGCTATCAATAGCTGATAGTGACATGCAGTTTACTGAATGTCCCCTTTTCTCTGGCAGCTGTATATTCTTTGGGAAAAATGGATGTGTTTTTAAGTTTCTAAGGTCATGTTTTAAATATGATGTTGCACATACTCCATTAGAAAGTAAGTGTAGCAAATAAACAAATAGCTAGAAAATATTATGCTGTTTTATGAGTTTGCTCTTGGGCTCCCAGGTGGTGCACAGTATGGGAGGTGGGAGAATAGACATAAAATGGCATAAGAATGACCTACTCTAAAACAAAATTTTTTTAGGATTAGCTCACTTACTGAAAACTTTCCAGGAATGATATTGAGGAAAAGCCATGCAGAATAAAGCACTCTGTCCTCAAGACTGGAGTTCTGCAGGGAGCTTCTTTGCCAACACGGCTGCACCAGCACAGCAGTCTATGCACAGGGTTGTGGGCTCAGGAGCAGCGTGTTCTGCCCACACCCTCCCACTGTGCACAGACCCCCAGGCCCAGCCCCACAGTCCCCATTCTGCTCCTGCCACGGTGACAGGGCTCGCCAGTGCAGCAAGCACCCACTGGTGCTGAACGCAGGAAAGGAGAAGTTTTGAAGGCCACCAAGCAGGCATCAAAGAGTTACGGCTCTCAGCTGGCATCAGCAGGGGCCAGATTCAAAGCAGTGACCTGGAAGCAAGCAGCTCCATGTCACCCCCATGGGTTGCCCAGCCCCCTAACACTTCACTTATTAAAAGGCGACTCTAGGACTATGTCAGTGCCTTGTGCCTCTGCAGCATCATACTAAAAACCCACTCCTCTCTGTCTTATATGTTTGTAAGTCAAGTTTATACAAAGGAACTACTCTTTTGTTGGTCAAAATGCTTTGGTGGCTTCTATTTATTATTCTATTAAGAATCACATTACTTTTGTCAACAATGGTATGTGTTTCATTTTCTCAGCTCTGCTGTCACAGCACTGCTTGAAATTTTTTGCCAAGTTTGTGCTGGAGAATTCTACTGAGGGGAACTTTGTGTTTTCATCATATTGTAGCTTGGTAGAAAAGTNAATATTATTATTTTCTAAATCAGCCATAAAACCAGAATAGCTGAAGTGCCACTCTCAGTAACTACCATGTTACATTTTTTGGTTTATCCACATATAGCGGTTATCCAGGACTTATAAACTTTTCATAGAGTGCATGTGTAGGGCTCCAATGATTGTAAAGAAACAGCCTGGCCAAGAATTTTCTACCGAAGTGGATTTTTTTCACTGAACAACCTGATTATTTCATAACTTCTTTTTTTTTTCCCCACAGAAAGTTCTTCCCTATCATAATAAAAAAAATTAACAATCACATTAAAAAATGAAAGATTTTCAGTTTTCAACCAAATGTATTTTTGTTTTGGGTGAAAAGGATGAAAGGCAACTGTTTGCAAAAGATAATCTCATTTTTCAGACTAGTTACAAACAAGCTGTATCTAGTACAGCCTTAAACTACCATTAAGTAATAAAATATTGATAGCACACAAAAACTGGTGAATTCATTTTTGACAGGTCTCATCATATCTGAAGCCTAGTCCCAAGATCTTTCAGGTCTTAGTGAAATAAACAAAGGGTTCAACATACGGTAGAATTTCAGCCTTAATGATATCATATCTGTGAATTGTGAAGCGATGCTACAAGATGAAGAATTGATAGCAGCATAATAGGGTATGTTCCTTTCCCAGCAGAATCCAGCAGAGGATTGTAATAGTTCACCAGGGGAAGTAGGGTTAAAAACCTCTGACCCCTGATATCACATAAACATTGCCAAAAAAAATAAAACCCTTGACTGACAGTGAGATGCGTGACTGCCTCAAGTCTGCTCTGAAATCTTTGCTGATAATTACTGGCTTGAATGGTATGAGAAATGGGCAGGAAGGGTATCAGCCACATGAGTGTACATACTCAGAGACCTGAGCATCTCTAATAAGAATTGATGTAGTGTGTCATTTGTAATTTAATCAGCAGCATTACATCTTGATAGCAAAAGGACTATCATGAACATTTCACAGTAAAGTAAGATTAACAGACACACCCCCCAAATCTCTGCTGCCTTAAAGTAATGTTCCAGTTGTGACAGTAGATAATAAATAGAAGAAATTGTGAGTTTATGCTGACCTGTGTCCCTGAGCTGGTCCCACAGTGTGTAGGCACTTTGCTGCATGTGGCACTAAGCACCAAGCACTGACCTGAGACTTCTTGTGACCACTGGCAGAGCAGTGCCAACCCTAAGCCAAATTTTGGCCTCTCTTTTCCAGTGGCTGTTGTATCCCAAAGTCCAGGCCTAGATCCAGATCTGAGCCTCTCACAGCCAGCTCCATTCCAAACAGATTCCTTTTTTTTCTCACAATTTTTTTGTAAGTTTGGGAGCCATCTGCTTTACCTTCATGTCCAGGCTTCCCTGGAGGCATTCAGTACCCCAGCATGCACCAACCAGAACCTTCCTGACATGCAAAAAAGCTCCATGGATATTTGGAAGAGATCTACCCTAAAGCTGATGCCTAGGAGTTAGTCATCTCAGCTGAAGTTCCTTAATTTAGACTTTCACTGTAATGGTGGAAAATAGGCCCCTCTAGAGGCAATTTGAGCAGCGTAACTAAAAAACTTAAGGTGAATGGTTCACTGAAAAGATTTTTTTTTTCTCTACCCTCACTGAAGAAAAAACAGAGTGGTTAGGATATCTATGTTTCAGCCTTCTGAAATGAGGTGAGTTAAATCCTTACTCTGCTTACTCTCTCCAGGAAATCCAGTCTGCAGGCTCTCCCAACATCTGTGTCAACATCTTTTTAATCAAAACTTTAGGATTTCTCACCAACAGTGTCTGAGTAATACTTTTTTCTTTTTTTTTTCTTTTCTGTTTTTAACAATGCTCAGTTTTGAGAGCTGAAAGAATTAGCAGTAAATTTACTCATGGGAAAAAGCACATTATGACAATGAAGCAAAGGTCTCTGGTGCCTGCAGTCCCACAGTGAGTATGCATGTTCAGATGTGCATATTAATTGTCATTTATTTCAGTGGCAAGAGGCAAGGAATAAATGGTGCATGGGCATCTGTTTTCAAATGCTTACCCGAGGTGCTGACTCACATCCATAGGTCACCTGAAAATAAAATTAGTCCCTTAGGATCTAGGCCAAATGTTCTGGGAAAATATCCCATCTCGACAGTCTTTGAGTCTTTGAAGCAACTGTTAGTGACTGATTTTCTTTCCCCATCTTTTCCTTTACAAATGTAAAATAACCTCCTGCTAATAGTGTTTTCAGAGCTTTGACTGGTTATGCCACATTTCCATTACATTTTAGCCTCTTTCCTCTCATCCACCAAAACAAGAAAAGTAATTCCTATCACAGTTTTGTCCTCTAGATCGATTGGTATCAGTCTCATGGCACAACCTGATTTTAAGATGTGTTATTGTACTTCTTACTTCTGAATTTCAGTCTGTGTCACTCAGTAGTGATTAAACAAATACGTTAATAATTCTATAACAGCCAACACAAAATTGAAATATCAAATTATAACTTACCCAAATAACAAAAGCCTGAATCTTGACAATCACGTTAAATGGTGATATTAAAGAGCTTAAAGAAAAGCTGATGTGTTCCATTATTTACTGTAGGCTGTTTTCATGAAGGTATTCTGCACTTAGAGGTTTTTTGCAATATCCATATATAATTTCCAAAGGGAGAAATGGTTGTTTTGGTTAAAACCTCTGCTTTAATCAATGAGACCTTTGATTTCCTCAAACAGGTTTAAAAAATGTCTCTTAAGATCAGTTTCCATCACGGTGTATTTCAGGACTGGAGGTTTAACAATTGCTCTCCAGGAGAATTACTTATTTCTTGTTTTATTTGTGTGAGGAGCTCTGCAGTGTGACAGGTCCATGAGAAAGTGAACCCAGCCGAGGAGCAGGTGGTCTGCTGCTCCTATGTTATTGCCATTATGTTGCCTTTGTTAAATTACTCCATAAACCCAAGTTTCCTCGTTGCCATTTGTTAAATTTGCCTACCTCCACTCTGTGAGCACAGATAATCAGTCAAACCTTAATTGGGGTATATTTAGATCAAAGTATGTAGCCAGCATTTGCTCTCAGTACCTGGGTTGCAAATGATAGTCACATGAGTGGCTTGCTCTATTGGACATGCTTTTTGTTTAACCATGATCATTGCTGGCAGGCGGCTTTTTGTGCAAGTGAAAAGCCCTTTAGAATTCCTCTAATTCTGACAAAGAAACTGTCTTTGGGAGGAGAAATTGAGTATTGCCTTCTTGCATCTGAATAGTCTTTCAGCTCTATATTCACAGCAATATACTTAATGTCCGCAGACAAGAAGCAGAAGGTTTGGATCCATGTTATTTGTTCCTTATCCAGCTTCTAGAAAGTCTTGGAAGCTTGTATTTTTACCAGTTAAGGAGAAATATGTAAGGTCTGTGAGTAGAGGCATGGATTTCTCTTGAGAAGTGATGCAAAAACAGTTTGCTACAAAAATCACAGAGGTTGTCTTTTTTTTTTTTAAGAGGTAATAAATCAAAGCAAGGTTTGTGTAGGGATGAGTGATATATCATCTTTGCACTGCTCCTCTGAGAAAGGTAGAAAATGTTTATGGAAAGATTTCCATTTTTTACCTTATTTCTGATCTGTTTGCTGGTTTAATCAGTTGTTTTCAGATGGATTAAATTAGCTTTATTTATTACCTTTCACATCTTTCATTTCCTTTGATGGCACCATTTTGTATTGTCTTTTATTTTTCCGCATCATGGCAGCACCTAAAGGCCCCATCTGAAGTTAGAGTCCTGGTGCTCTGAAAACTACAGAGAATAAAGGTGGCTCATTCCCTGAAGAGCCTGCACTTAATCAAGACAGCAAGATACATGCTACACTAAATTTGGGATACACTATGGAGAGCAAAACACCTACAATTAGCTTTCAGCACTTAGAGCTCTTCAGGGTTCAGTCGAGCAAAGGCATACACAGGCACTAGATTTTAGGGCACAGTTGAGCAGCCTCATTTAGTTCAAAGTGACAGGGACATATGCAAAGCTGATGATAAATCTTCCAGGGCAGGAGGTTAGGTTGTGTGACCAGGCCATTGGCCGGTTGAGAGGGAAAGCTGTCGTTAGGGACAGAAAGTTGACCTGCTCTTTGGATTTCTCTACATTTGAATGCTGAGTTAACAAAGCACAGATTTAGTATGTTTAAAGAGTCAATGCGGAGAAAATACTGTAAAGTAGCTCTGTTTTCCACAAAATTCCTCGCAGACCTTATTCTAAAGGAACCTTGCAAAGAGTAAAGGCCACTTTTGAAGCAACATAAAGGCCACTTTTGTCAGTGAAATAACTTGCTGGACTTTTTCCCCACAGATTTGTATAGAGCACTGGTTCACATCAGGGTCTGAAAAAAAATTAGTTTTGATTGTATATACATACATACAAAAGGGTAAACAGTCTGAATAAAGCCCTTTGTACTGGATTAGTGTCTTAGCTCTTTAACCCAAGCTGCAGGTTTGGGATGTCTTTGTTCAGTTAGGTTTTCGGGGCTGACCCAACTGGGTGTGTTTGAGTTTCATTCCTCACCCTTTTGAGGTCTGCAGGACTGATTCCTTGCATTCAGTGCCAGCAGTACTGTAAGTGCCTGATGCTTTATTCTCTAAGCTATTCATCCTTTCAACCTTTGGCTTTTTTTTCTTTAATCCATCTACCTTACTAAGTTTTCAAGTCAAGTAAAATGTTAAATGTGCTTCAAGCAAGAGCAACACAGAAATAACAGAGAGCATGCCAAGAATTTCTGGCCATCTCGTTTATTTGTTCTCTGTGAGTGTGTGTGTGTATAAATATATGTGTACACATGTGAATGTGCATGGAGGTATATGATTACACCACAAAAGATGAATCTACCATGAGGCAGAAGTCATGTAAAGCACATATGCCAAAGGATATTATACAGAGAAAGGCAAAATGTGAGCAAACACATGTGAGCAACTTCTCGCTAATATCAGAAACAAGCAATTGCTCTACATCACGAATACTTTTGTGGAGAATTCAAATGCTTAATACTGCTTGTCTGAAGCCTTGATGACTTTTTTTTTGACTGCAGGGGACAAGAGGCTTACACACATGCCACCACTTCAAAGATT
>WBNQ01047963.1:0-11948 GCA_013401375.1 Spizella passerina | reverse complement strand
TCATGGCTTTAAAAATGTTACCTCTGACTCTGAGTCTTTAATTCACTTGTAATCAAAATATTCTTTGCAAAAGAACAGGGCAAGACAACCCTGGCAGGTCTCCTGGGGTTTTCTGCCAGACCCTAAAGTCTGCAAGGCTGGGCTTCTGCTTCTCCACCATCATCACCCATCAAACTGACAAGCCCTGGGAGAGCTGGTTGTGGACAGGGCTTTTGGGGCTGGTCTGCTGGGTCTTAGTAAGGTCCTGGGCAGTGCATGACTGCATTTTGCACTGCTGACTCCATCCTAGGAACTCAGGCACATGCTGCTGAAACTGCCAGGAACTCCTGTAAAGAGAGGGCTTCTCTGTAAAGAGCTTCTCCAGCTCAGCCTCCTGAGCAAAGACCTCAGATGCAATGCAGCAACAGATTCAGAGCCAGTGCCTCTCTCAAAAAGGAAGCTCCTACTTGGTTCATTTGAGACTTAAAAAATAACAAGTCAGAAATTTTTTATCTTAAATGCTTGCAAGAAGTAGCCCAGTAGTTATGATCACACAATACTTGCTGTTTTTTTTCATAGAGGGGCACTGCTTTAACAAGCAAGCTGACACATTCTGCACTGGATTTATCTTCTAAATGATTTCAGGTTCTGTGCCAAAGTCAGCACATTATAATAATCTTGCCCTGGAATGGAATGTGGGAGAAATTATTTATTACAAATATTCACATGCATATGTACTTCTCGAAATAATATCATATTTGCTCATAGTAGTAGCTAGAACAATAAATAGATTAACAACTTATTATCTCTCTCTTCTGTGAAGATTATAGTTCTCTGCTCCTTGGCAAACACTGCGCAACAACATTAAGTTTCATTATGCATCACTGTCACATACTTTTGTGCTATGAAGCTTTTGTGTGAGATGTCAAATTTGTTACAAAAATCTTTGAAGTGAATTAAATTTTATGCAGTTTCATTCAACTGCTTATTGATGCCATTAATTATCTTCCCAATTCATATTCCTGACAATGCAGCTTGAACTGCAGAAGACTTTGAAAAGTAACATTTGTTCACAATTCTTGAATTAGTTTACACTGCTGAGCCACATGGAGCCCAAACTTCAGCCTGGTTGCACAAGTGATTTAGAAAAATACACACAACTGAAATTAAGGATTCCAGATTTACCACTGGGATATTCTGCTGCATTCCCACTGATCTCCATAGCATTGGTTAATAGCAAAGGTCACTTTGCATTCCAGCACGCTTGAACAACCCCCTGAAGAGCCATGCCTGGGGCTCTGGAGAGCTTCTGAAGACTAGCAGAGCAGAGGGGAGGTGAACAAGGACAAGATGTCGCTGATGCCTTGAGGTATACCTTCATAAACAATCAGGGAAACTCTTTAGAAAGGGATTGAGTTCTAACAGGTTTTCAGAGATCTGAGTCATCAAGAGAAAAAACAGGGCACTTTGTGCTAATTTTGTCAGAACTTACTGATTGCCACTACTATTTAATCAGCATACTTAATGTCATTCATTTCGATGAGTATTCACTTACTGATGAACAAACCTTCCATCGCATTTATCAGCAATAATCACTTCTTCAGGGGAAGGCTGAAAGCCTCACAGCCCTCTGATGAACATGCTAAAGTACACCAAGATAACCAACAGCGAGAAACTGAAATTGGCTGTTTAAAGATTATGTTTAACTGGCTGACGTACATCTCTGCAGATTCTCATGATGTCTTGATGAGAGATTAAAAGCCCTTTTGGCAGTGTGACCTCTGCACATGTAGTGTAATCTGTATCTCCTGCACATCAGATCCCTGCCTCTCTTGTCCCCTTTAAACTAATTTTCAAGCTTTCTGTTTTGCTCGGCTAAAGATAAAGGGGGTCCAATGCTATACAGGTGGACATGCACGGCTCCTGCCGCTTTTGGGGTAGGATCGGAAAAATAGTGCTACTCCCATATGTTCATATTAAAAAAAGTAGTAAAATGTGGATTAAGACTATGGTAGAGGGATAATGTGTTTTGGGAAACAAAACAGCAGATGATCCCCAAATTTAGAAGGTTTATCCCTTCATGCAAGCAGGCCCCAAATTTCAGGACAGCCCAAGAAAAGCTGCTACAGACCCAGGAGAATGGAGCTCTCCAGCTCCAGTGTAGCAGACCTAGCGTTCTGATATAATGTACAGGGATTAAGCAGTGGCCTTCCAATACTCTTTCTGAAGATTAATGTAAGATTTCTTTCTAATAACATAATTATGTCAAGAGTCAGTCCTGTTTCTTCTAGTCATCAATACCTCTATGCACTGTCATTAATACATTTGTAATTTTCTTATTCCTAAGGAACAGTTCCAATTAGGATTTGGTGTAACACCCTTTTCTCACACAATCTTATTTTATAACTTGCTGGCAAATGTGTCTACCAGGGAATGAAACACAGACTTTATGTGATGTTCCTATGTTACTGCCCTGGAGCAGATGCTCCAGCACAGAAGATTTTCAGATTATCAAGATGGGGTAAGAGGAATGTAAAAGTTAATTCCTAAGATACTTATGGATCTGGCACGGGCCAAGCACTAGAAAAGACACATGAAGGAGAAAGGTTGTGATGGGGATCTGTGTCACCAGAGCTCTGGAATGCTGCAGTGTATGTTTAAAGAAAGCCTTTCTTAGAATTGCAGGATCCACATGGCACAGTGCACACATGGTGTATAGTATGGCATTAACTGAGGAGAGGATCTGAACAAGGAAAACATCTGCATCTTCTTTTCTCATGGCTACAACGCCCCCTTCACAAGAGAATTAGGTGCCCCATCTGCATCAGAGCTAGTGCTGGCCAATACAAAATTTTCCTCCTTTCCTAAGGACAAAAGCTGCTTTGAGAGTTGAACTTGAAGTTATTCTGCTCACAATGTACTTCAATAACATTTTTTAATTATCTCTGATGCAATTTTCCTGATCTTTAGCTTATTATGGTAATATTTGCATTTTTCAATGTCCTTTCAGTGAAAAGCCACAAGTAGGAAACCAAAACTGATCATGTATGTAAGTACCACAAGAGACTTGACAAAAATAAGATTTAATCAGTGAGGAGGTGCTCACAGGCCATATGCATGTGGGTTTACCCATTTCACTGTGCATGACTTGGCTGTGTAATACATATTTTACATCAGCTCCTGCCCTGACATTGTCCACATCAAACCCTTGTAAGAAGATCGACAAGCTCTTAGGAGGATATGAAATTACTGACACAACAGAACACACATAAGCCATGGCTTAATTCAGCAGTGTCCTTAGATGCCACCTTTTCCTAGAGTATTTCCAGCTTCCACAAAAGTTTCTGGAAAGCAAGAGAGCAATATTTAAAAGTCAGCAACAGTTTAACTTGAGTCTTACACTATTTACATCTATTTATCTTTTTTTCCTTGTAAGGTTTCCATGTGACAGGAGAGTAATTTGCAACTGATAGCACTGAGATGCATGACTTTGCATACATTACCCACTATGGTGCAGCGTAGAGATATTTCAAGATAGCTTAAAATAAACTGGCTTGAGCACAAGAAATGGGTTGAGATGTAACAACACAGAGCTCTGCCCACAGCTTCATCCATCCCAACAAGTACCAAAAGCAACTGGCACAGCTTGCAGATACATTAGGCTTGGATGAGTGCCGACCTCTGCCACTCCTACCCATTTTTAAGCAGGCATTTTATTCCATGTTAACAGCACTTCTGCGGAGAAAGCTTAGGCTCCTGCTACCCGTGGCCTCCGTGCACAGCCACTTGTCCCCAGCCCTTGCAGCAACACCCACACCAACATCAAACAGCCAAACCAGCCGTGCCACATGTCACAACAGCAGCTGTGGCATCTGCAGAGAGCAGGAGCCTAAACCCCTCCCTCAGAACCCTATGGAGACACTGGAGATCCTGCACTGGAACAACCACCATGGTAACCTGCACTGCTGCCACACTGGGCAGGGGTCAATGTGAAAGTAAGGAATAAAGATTTCATGTACCTCAAAGGTGATTTACAACAAGTGGAGAAGGGGAAATGAGACGTGAAAAGCTATTTTCCTCCACATTTGTATGGCATGTGAAATTTCCTTCTTAGCATACCAGGTCCCTTCAGGATATAAAAACTGTAGTGACTGAAGAAATAACAAGATGATGACATAAGAATCAAAAAAAATTAGGTGTCTGAGGCATAAAACTATATTAATACTTTTGAATTTAAAAAAAAAAAAGTTTTGTAAAATTTTCAACGTCCTCTTCTTTATGGCCTGAGCAATTATATGCTAAATGTTATTAAAACTGCAAATATCAAAGAAAGAGAATCAGACACACTCATTCAGTGAAATTCCTGATTATGCAGGAAGAAAGTATCAAAACTCCAAAGAGTTAAAGGACCAAACATTTAGTATACTTTCAAATATCAAGTTCATATGCAAATCATCAAGCTTATCTCTTCCCAGATTCAGGGATGTGATCTTTTCTGGCTTTAAAGCACTTCCTAAACAGCACTTCCACAGCACAACCTAAACAAACAATCCACTTGTATGCAAGAGTGCATTTTATGATCTGCTATACCAAGATTTCCTGAAGTGTGTTCAAGAAAATGGCCATAGGGAAGAGGACTTCTTTTCACCTGCACAACCTAATTAATTTTCAGTTGCTTCTGGTTTTTTGGGAGGTTTTTAATGCTACAGTTCAATTTTTACTCTACTCCCTCCTCTAATCATGAAAGGAATCTAGAAATTTAAAGGGTAAATCCAGGAAAAACTCACAATTTATTACAGAGGCTTACATAAAAGCAAAAACAGCCGCAGTGGATTAATGTATTTCCTTTCCCACAGCTTTTTCACTTAAACCATAACTGTGCATATTTACTGCAACTCTTCCATCTGCCAGCGGCATTGTGCTGACACATCCAGCGCACAGGCTGAGGGCTGATGGCAAAGAGACAGGTCCCACCACTGCTCTCAAACTTTGTGATTAATATAGCATGAAAACTGGTGAAAAGCCACACTCACAGACATTGTTGACTATCAACAGTGACCCAAATCTGTTATTTTAGTCCTTTATCCTAAACTTGAGTCAAGTCTTTAACAACATAAAATGCTTATAAACAAAAACTAAAATAGATTGTCATCAAAAGCTTAAAGGTTATAATCAGACTTGCTCCTTTTTCTTACAAGTCCTGCATAGCCTGTGTAGAGGAAGAAGAAATGGTTCATGCAGACATTCAGTTTTTCTTTTATGAAAAGCAGTACAACCAAAGAGGAGGTACTTACCTTTTGACAAGGTCAAATAGAGTCCACATCACTGTCAGAGTTTATCCTTTGAACCCAATCCTTTCAGCAGGCATATATATAAACACACACACTTGACAATATGGGAAGTGTTACTGATAGATAAGTTATGTAAATGATACAGCGTACTATAATCACCTCTAAACTTATTCTCAGAGTTCAGATGTTTCTGGAAGAGATCAACCAGCCTCAATGTCACTCCAGTGACCCAACATGACAAACCCACTAACTGCAGCAATGTCAGAGTAGCTCTTACAACAGCTTGGTGACCTCTTTGAAAACCTCTCTCCAGCCTAACACTGGCCTGAAAAAACCTAGCTCCTCCCCAAACTGAAAAGCGCACATAAAATGCAGGTATTTTGCTTCCATGTTGTGAACCCCAAAAAAAGTNGAGCAGGAGCCTAAACCCCTCCCTCAGAACCCTATGGAGACACTGGAGATCCTGCACTGGAACAACCACCATGGTAACCTGCACTGCTGCCACACTGGGCAGGGGTCAATGTGAAAGTAAGGAATAAAGATTTCATGTACCTCAAAGGTGATTTACAACAAGTGGAGAAGGGGAAATGAGACGTGAAAAGCTATTTTCCTCCACATTTGTATGGCATGTGAAATTTCCTTCTTAGCATACCAGGTCCCTTCAGGATATAAAAACTGTAGTGACTGAAGAAATAACAAGATGATGACATAAGAATCAAAAAAAATTAGGTGTCTGAGGCATAAAACTATATTAATACTTTTGAATTTAAAAAAAAAAAAGTTTTGTAAAATTTTCAACGTCCTCTTCTTTATGGCCTGAGCAATTATATGCTAAATGTTATTAAAACTGCAAATATCAAAGAAAGAGAATCAGACACACTCATTCAGTGAAATTCCTGATTATGCAGGAAGAAAGTATCAAAACTCCAAAGAGTTAAAGGACCAAACATTTAGTATACTTTCAAATATCAAGTTCATATGCAAATCATCAAGCTTATCTCTTCCCAGATTCAGGGATGTGATCTTTTCTGGCTTTAAAGCACTTCTTAAACAGCACTTCCACAACACAACCTAAANTGCCAGCGGCATTGTGCTGACACATCCAGCGCACAGGCTGAGGGCTGATGGCAAAGAGACAGGTCCCACCACTGCTCTCAAACTTTGTGATTAATATAGCATGAAAACTGGTGAAAAGCCACACTCACAGACATTGTTGACTATCAACAGTGACCCAAATCTGTTATTTTAGTCCTTTGTCCTAAACTTGAGTCAAGTCTTTAACAACATAAAATGCTTATAAACAAAAACTAAAATAGATTGTCATCAAAAGCTTAAAGGTTATAATCAGACTTGCTCCTTTTTCTTACAAGTCCTGCATAGCCTGTGTAGAGGAAGAAGAAATGGTTCATGCAGACATTCAGTTTTTCTTTTATGAAAAGCAGTACAACCAAAGAGGAGGTACTTACCTTTTGACAAGGTCAAATAGAGTCCACATCACTGTCAGAGTTTATCCTTTGAACCCAATCCTTTCAGCAGGCATATATATAAACACACACACTTGACAATATGGGAAGTGTTACTGATAGATAAGTTATGTAAATGATACAGCGTACTATAATCACCTCTAAACTTATTCTCAGAGTTCAGATGTTTCTGGAAGAGATCAACCAGCCTCAATGTCACTCCAGTGACCCAACATGACAAACCCACTAACTGCAGCAATGTCAGAGTAGCTCTTACAACAGCTTGGTGACCTCTTTGAAAACCTCTCTCCAGCCTAACACTGGCCTGAAAAAACCTAGCTCCTCCCCAAACTGAAAAGCGCACATAAAATGCAGGTATTTTGCTTCCATGTTGTGAACCCCAAAAAAAGTGATATTTTCTTTTCTTGTTTGTGATAGCAAGTGTGTTTTGGGGGGTGGTTATTTCTGAAGTGTCATTCTTAATTACTAGTAAACAAGCTGACTGCAATTCTGACACTGAATTTCACCCCTCTTTCATATTATCTTTCTGTCCAACACTTTCTACATGACCAAAATGGGCAAACTCACAGCAAAATGTGGCCATTTTAGCAGCTTGAGAAGGCCACCAAAAGCCACATATAATCCCAATTGTCAAGAAAGATGAAATCAGAGTCTTCAGACTACTGGAAAATACAGCCATCTCAACCACCCTCATCCTACTGATGCACCAAGCAACAGCAACACAGCCAGAAGTGGATAAAGTAAACCCATGTAGCTGCCATACCATGGTAATGCTGACTTCATCCAGAGGTTAAAGTAATGTAGTCTCATTTGTTGAGAACAATAGGCAGTCTTGGTGATACAGATGTTTATTCACTGGGAATACAAATCGGACATATCAGTTTGCTGTGCAGACGTCAACAAAAACATCCAAGCTCATACTTCCAACTGTGCTTTATACTAAAAACCATGGTGTGAACACAGACAGTCTTTCCCTGCCCCATGACGTTTCCTGGCAGGTGCTTTTTCCTTAGAGACAACTATTACCATTGATGACGCACATCAATGCTTTTCATGCCCATTTAAAAAGAAAAAGCTGCAAGCTTTCTTAACTCTCTGCTATAAAACTTAATCATTTACATCTTAGCACAAATAATATTTCCATGTGCCACACTAGTCTCATCTGATATCAAGCTGCGAAAAAAGAATCACCTACTGATCTTGACAGGCTTAAAGGTAATAAAATGACTTTTGGTCAAGAGTGTCAGTTAAGACAGCAATCTCATAAAGGAACCTTGTAAGAAATATCACCCATTGCTGTTCATAAACACAAGCCTGGTTTGGCTATATTCAATTACAAGCAAAGAAGGATAATTAAACAGTTCATGATATGGAATGACTAAAACATGTGCAATCTTATTTATATTCTCTGCACCTGTGTTTTCTATGGCTTAAATTATAATACTGATCTTTTAAACTGCACTCAGAGAGTATCCCAGTACATTCACATGGGAATGACACGTTCCATTTTTAATTAATATGTAAATTTAAAAGGACGCAAGATACTGCAGAGCCTTGCCACTAGCCAAAGATATACTGGCAAATAACCATTAAGATATTTACTCTTGTGTCAAGACAAGCCAAGTACTTCCAGAAGTAGTCCGTGTGCCCTGTTTACATGCCAGTGTTATTTTTCTCCTTTGTTCTCTCCACCTTTATTTTGGTTTTTTTCGCTGCTTCAACTCATATTATTTAATCCACAGTGTAATGGGGACCTCTAGTAGCTCATTTTTCAAAACGGATTGTAACCTCTACCCGTGTAAGCTGCAACTGCATTTTCCAGCGCTCGGGGCAATGAAACCACAGAACCCCTGCTAAAGCCCTCTAATCCTTAACAAACTCTTTGAGGTGGAGGCTCCCGGCGCTGTGGGATGCGCGCAGGGGACGGCACGGGCAGCTCTCGGTGCCCTGGCGGGGCCGGGGGCGGCAGCTCTGGCTCCGAGGCGGCCGCGCTGGCAGCGCCACCGGGCAGCGAGGGCCGAGCAGCCCCCGGGGCCGAGCCAGGTGGGTGAATCCGCGCTTCACTGCAACTGCCCAGCCCTGTCCGAGCACCGACAGCCTGCTCCCGCCCTGAATATCGTGGGAAACAGCATCCTCATGCTTTTACTTAGTTACTACATTTTTAATTAATTTTTGCAGTATCATGGTAGATTACTGCGATGTCTGTAATTTCATCTGCCCTATATTCCAGCCATTAGTTTTTACAGATTTTACAGGAGTTACAAAATAATTGTCAGGTATTTTTATTTTGCATGTTCCTTAAAAGTACTTGGGAGAAAAGCACTGGTAGTTGGTTTGGATATAAAAATTGAAAGTAATCTAATATAAACTTTATTTTTTAAAAAAGCCAGATAGTTTGAAGCCTCCTAAACTCAAAGAAAAAAGAAAGAAGAGACTGCACGATATGCGTGTTTCTAGACAGGGAATTCATAATATACATGACTGCTCTTTATTTCCATTTCATTTTCAAGTATGTGGGTAACATACTACAATGTTTTTTGTTTGGCAAACACTTTCCCCTAAGGTAGAAGAATATAAATGGGTCAATAAAGAAAAAGTACAGTTACACAACTGAATGAAAACTCATCTACCTTCAAGATATTTAAACACATACAAAGAAAAACAAATTTATATCCTTAAAAAATTTTAAATGCACCCTTAAACCTACTGTAAGAGTTAAGCATAACCATTAGCTGACTTCTCTATTATAGTGTGGACTAGTAGCAATTAAAAATATTTATATAATGATCTATTATATATCCCCCACAAAAATCTAATGTCAAACACATCAAAGAATTTTCTGACACAAAAAGTTTATATTATTCAATCTTTGTGGTACACTGACATTTAACTATAACATCAAAATGCTTTCGCACTTTTTCCCCATACACTCTGGACACACAGAACTTTCTGAGCTCAGTGAGGATTTCAAGAAAATTTCTTCATTGCCAGTATTGACACACATATATAAACAAAAATTATTTAACATTTTAACTACTCGCACAAATTATTTTCCCCTTATACTACCAATCAATCGTCCTTCATATTTCTATACTTTCCTTATACTGTCCTTCTTGGAAATATACTTAAAATTTACCCCCAAAAAAGTTTGAAAATTCTTAACTGAAAAAGATAACAAAACATCAATTCAGCCTAGGTATTACTATTTTTTACAAACAAGCTTCTAAAATAAGAAAAATTGCTTTTAGAGAATTCACAAAGAATGAGATGTTTTAAGTAAGATTTTCCTACTATGACAGCCAACACCTAGGATTATTTTCATTGTGCTTTATTCCAACAAGCCAATGGCATAGCAGCTTCTAGCTGTATGTGTAACTCAATCATCTCAAAACAGCAATTCAGAAAAACAAATTTCTTAAATGTTGAATAGATTGCCAACAGCATAGTAATGGAAAATTATTCTAAAAGTTATAGCAACCATGATACTTTCTCCCAAGTGATTAGAAAAACATCTGTTATTTACATTGGGTTTTTTGTTTATAACAGTTACTCTTTCTTTTCTTTTTACCTCTGGGTGATATTTCATTTCACAGTAAAAGGAAGTGCATAGCCAGTTTCAGATTATGAAGGATTACATGGCATTAAGACTGTCAGAAGAAAGAGTGAAGGCAAACTCTGAACCAGCCAGATTAACACCAACGTTGTCACCAGGATTTTCCTTCCAGCGCCTTACTTTTTACATTTAAAATATTCTTTCTTTTTTTAGATTTAAAATATAATCCTTCAAACAGTCTTATCATAGTCTTTATTTGAACTTATGATATGTCCAGTGCTATAGTTTCAGTATTTTGCAGACTTCTCTGCTAAGAAGGATGTAACAAACCTGTCTAAGGCATTAACTCTCTCGTAATTTGTGGCTTCTTAAAGATTTTTTTAAGATGACACTTACACAACAGATGAAATTTAACATTAATTCTTAGTAACCAAAGCTGAATACAAACAAATTTTAATACTTGAGCACATCACTGAGACCTGTACTCAAGAAAAGCAGCAGAAACACAGATGATTGAACTATCCAAAAACACTCCTAATTTTGGGATTTACCATAAAAATGAAACAGCAAGAATAAACACACCCAATTACCCCTCAACAAGTTCTGCATCACCCCCTTAATTGCAGGGTTTTTCCAATACTAAAATCATCAAAAACAAATTTATATACTTTTAAGATTATATGCTACCCTATATGATGAGGAATGAATAAAAAAAGCAGTCATTAACACACTTATCTACAAGTTTCAATAACACAATTTCCATTATGGTTGTCAACCCTTTACTTTCAGAACTTTCCTACAAACTTTAAAATTCCAGAAATAAAGATGACCGTAACCACTTTTTTGACTACAACTGTTTTATAAAATTTACCACAAGATGTATTCTGAAGCAGATTATTTATTTTTATATCAAAATTTATTTTATATTACTACTTAATATGCAAGCAATTAGGCCACTGATTTGAAAAAAATATCTTTGCAATAGAAAACAGATTTTTTTATAAGTTTCCAGACAAGTTTGTAACAAGCATTCCTTAAATCTAGCAGTGTTCACAGTCAGGCCAGAGTAGCCCAGTTATGGTTTCCCCATTCCAAATAAGACAAACAAAATAATATATACCCAACAAATCTTTTTTATATGATACACAAAAACCAAACCTGAATATCATAAAAGTAAACAGCACTATTATGTAAAATTTTGACAGCATTCTCTGATAGCACATTTAGTTGGAAAGAGAGACAGATTAATTAATATGAAGAAGTATAGAAATACAAATTGTCTACCAAAATATTTCTTCCTTTTATTATCTAGCCATTTATCTTAGAAACTGCTGAAATACATTCTGCTAAAAGCTGACTGCTAATGTAACGTACTTGGGCCATTTTCACCGCGCACTGATCAGAGGAAACACTTTCATGCTCTACTGAAAATGCACAGGTATTTTTTAGCACTCTTTCAAGCCCAGAAAGAACTTCCTTAAACAACCTGATTGTGCTTAATGTTTTCTGCTTCATTGAACATTCACACAAATTAAATCAACTGAACCAGAAAGTAATCAACAAAAAAAAGGCATAAATTTGGTTTTGCTTACAAAATTCTGAGTAGACAATGAAATGCAGTAAAAACTACACAAAGATTTT
>WBNQ01047961.1:0-17452 GCA_013401375.1 Spizella passerina | reverse complement strand
TCTTTCCACAGAAAGCCTTCAGCTTTTACAGTCTATTTCAGTATTGCTTCTTTTAGCAGAAGCTTCAGCCGTTTATGTTTGACCATTAATCTGTTCAGAGTAAATCATGGTAATTCTATTCCAGTCTATTAAGGGGATAAATTGAAAATTAATTATATTGTTATTATATTTTCTCTTATCAGACAGACCCTTTCAATATAAATTGCATTGTATGTTATTTATTTTACTTCAAATAAATAAACAATGACAGTGGTCACACCTAGATTATTTACCTATTGCTGACCCCTGCGAAACTATGAGAGAAGAATTCTTAATTTGATATGACAAATAATTGATTGTTTGATATTTTATTTGTCATTTAGCCAATTTTTTTTCTGAAGTGGGCTTCTCTTTTCATTTTTTTCGTGGTAAGACTATACATGTCTTTGCAAGGACAAGTAATCATCAATAATCTTCCTCTCAGATTTCTTACCTCATAATCTTATACTTCCAAATAAAAGAGAACATAACAGGAGAGTTTTCTTAAAATACTTAGTTCTGAAGAACTACCAGGTGTGTTTGTAGTACATTCTATCTGTTCCTCAAAAACAAGACAAAAAATATGACTCAGGTTTTATAAATCATCATTCTTTAAACAGGTCTTTCATTTGAAGAAGTTTTCTTCTGCCTTTGAGTTTGAGTCACACAGTAATTCTAAAAGAAAGACAGAAAAAATGTAACTGTCTAGACAATTTGCTGCCCTAGTTGCAGAACTGTAAGTAAAAATAAAATTAAGATTTACCCTTTCTTTGTTTTGTTTTGCAAATAACATCAAAATACTGTCTGCCTGTCAAAGTGTGTAAGTCTAACCTTCATGCTGAAAGGAATTAAAATTGAAAAAAAGAAATGGAAAAGGAGACTTAAGGGTTATGTTTACAATCCTTATTATATAACTTCTCCACTATCTTTCAATCTATAAGTACTCTATGGTCACCCAATGATTCAGTAGCAATATATAAAAAGAAAGCTCTGACATAAACCTTTTTAGGGAGGAAAGATCTCCCTCCTACTGAGATAAACTTTATATGACACAATGTTTACTGTAGATAGAACTTAAGTTTCAACTTATTTGCTTTATTAATATTTCAATTTTATTGATGTTTTTGCCTACCATTTCAAAAATGAGCAAGAAAATTATGATGCATTAGGCCCTGACCTTTATGACCCTTGATAAGTTAATCAGTGCTTTTGCTCCGTGCCTGTCTTGGTTTACCATACTTTAGTAATGAAAGGCAAGAGAGAATCAGTCAAAATTAATTACTATTTACTAAACTCATATGAATTGTTCGAAATTATTTGAGGGCCCAAAGAGCCCATAACTCTGAAACACAAGTTAAAAAAAGCTTTTTCTTTCTTGAAAAAAATAACTGTTTGAGAGAATGAGACAGGCAAACAACGACAGAACATACAAGTTTATCTTTCTGTCTCAGAAACTTCTTCGTCTTTTGACAAAGCAATAAATCCTGGCAAATACAGAGGAGAGTGAAGGAGAAGGGAATGAAGACTGTGTAGCAATTCCCCAGGGTGTACTCCCAGTGTTCATAACTAAAGGTCCATCTGTTTCAGATATACCATCTTCATGTATTTTTCTTGGACGAATATTTGTTCACTTCTTACAGATCCTGCATAAGCTTTTAACATCTGCAATATCCTGAATCAAGAAATCTGAAAGCTCAACTGCAATTGCCTAAAGTGACCCTGGAAGAAACTACAAACAGTTGTTCTGTTTTTGCCTTTTTTGTGCCACTCATAATTCAACTTTCACATATAGGTTTCCTACTACCAGCCACTTGTGGGCTGAAGTGTAAATACCTCTCCTGAAAATACTTTCTTGGTGGTAGAAATCCAGAATGGGTGTACCAGGAAACAGCTAAGTAGCCTGAAATTCTCCAGCCTATGGAGAGCATACGGTGAGCTTGTGAAATCAGGAGAGAGGGTGAATTGTGTGAAAATGCAGTACATATTTTCCAATGTACGTGCTAGAAAGCAGTGGCTGAAGCTATTGTGCAAAGGCTGAGAACAACCAAAGGTGGAGGTATTTCTCATGATGTTCAATTAAACTATGGGACTTTGCTGCCATGAGCTGCTATGGAGACAGAAATTTTGCATGGGTTCAGTAAGTTTATGATCAAACGATGGGAAGAAAATCGTCTGCAAGTTATTAGTTCAGAGGCATTGCATCAGTCAGTAAGCCCTAGACCTGCATGGTTTTTAATATTACAAGGGCATTTGAAAGATCTACAGTATGCTCATTCTGTTCTGATTTTTCTACTTAAGCCAGGTATTAGAGCGTGCATAATGTGTTGGATGGGCCACGACCTATGCAGCCCTTGGGATCTGCACTCTGGTGGCCTTGCTTTGTCACTTCAGTTTCTCTGTCTTTACTTTCTCTAAGATATTGCAAAAATGAAGAAAACATAAAAACTGAGATTAGCATCGTAGTCCTTTATCAGGGACATCTTGGATGATGATTGCCTTCTAAAGGCTGCAGAATTTTTTGGACTGTTGACCCCTAAAGTGGGCATACTCCTCCAGCTGATGCAGGAGCTGCCAGCACAGTTAATTTGAGTTCTCTTAACTGAAAAATCCCTTTAGCAACATGTGTTCCTCTCTCTGCCAGGTCACTTGCTTGTGAAGCATAGATGCTGACAGTAATGTCTTTGGAAAAAACCTGCCCTTTGGAATTACTGCAGCAAACGTTGCCTTTTCTTAAAATGAGAATTTTCCACAGTAGAATGTCTCATCTGGCAAATACAGTTTGCCATTAGTATTATTTCTACCATGATTTTGAAGCAAATCGTAACATTTTAACCTGTCTAGCAAGAACTAGAATATGTACAAATCCAGATACAAATGTTGTTTCTCAATATACAGAAAAATCCCTTTTCTTTCTACCCACCTAATAGTTCTATTTCTTAGGTTTTGCTAGATATTTTTGTAGGTATTTGTCCCTTTTTTCACCTTTAGCTTTCTAGAGAATTATTTGCCTAGCATTTACAATTCCAGCTGAAATTTTCAGGTAGAAAATTACATTCGTAAAATGCTGTGAAGCCATGAAGCAGTTTTTTACCTTATTATGTCTTCTGAAGTTTGTATGGTGATTCCTTCAGTCCAATTATTAAACATAACTCAAGAGAATAACATCTGTAAGCATTGTAAGCATTGTATGATTGTCCATTTAAAATTAGATCTCTGATCCTGTAACTATAGGCACTCTAAGTGTAGTGGATCCAGGCCAGAGAGGAGAGAAAGATAATGTGTAGGTACACATAGGTACATGTGATCTGAAGCCTGAAACAAACATCATGTTTTTAGAAATAAAGGTGCATTTGAAAGCCTTGGAGTTTTTAGACCTTTTTTTTGGTTGTCTTTTTTTTTTTTAATTCTGCTAACCTCACTGATGAGAAGAGGAAGTCGTGGGTGACTACCAAATTTGAGGACTGATTTTACCAGCTACTGTTAAGAAGGGTGCCAACACTTCCACATGGGTTTCACCCTCATTACTCATATTTTTCATTAACTGATTCTGTAATGCAGCATTCTTCAAAATTTTTGATCACACACTCCATCATTAAAATGATTTTCAGCACACTTTCTATATATTTTAATGTTATACATATTTACTGTTGTACTATTATGCACTCTATAATGCATGCACAAAACCAGAGATTAAAAAGGATGAGATTAAGTTAAATTTTGAGGTGGTTTTCTAAAATCTCTTTTATTGACAACACAAAAAATCTGAAAACCAGGACTTTCCTGTGCATGCACCTCACCTTAGAGACCAGTGAATCATTTCAGACACTTTAGAAAACTAATCCTGCAAAAAAAAAAAAAAAAAGACTGCTGTATGAACTCTCTGAATAATCTTCCTGAGAGCTCACAGAACACCTGGGGGATCAGGAGATGTCACAGGGAGGTGTGACTATCCCAATTGTAGCAGCTGGATCGTCAGAGCCAGAGCATCATCTCCTGCCTTACTGCAGTAGCCCAGAGTCTCAGGCTCCCTTCCATGTTTTTCTCATTTGCAAACTGGTTGAGTTAACCCTTCTCAGGACAAAATTACCTGTATGGCACCCTATGTTATGATTATTGCAGCCTTAGTCCTTGAACCCTTACTTCAAGGAAGCTTGAATGCAGATTTTTTCAGACACTTCAAAAACAAATTTTACCCTGAGAATAATAAAAGATAACTTTATATACCGAGCTCCCTAGGAAAAAAAAGTATGCATTACAGACTAGTTTTAAAAGCATATAATAAATATTTTCTATCAAGGTAAAGGGTAAGAACATCATTACTCATTGTAGAACTAGAGTGTAGGCAGACTCATTTGACTTGTTTCTATCATCTTTATTTTCGTCTTCCTGCACAGAGGAGCAGACAGCTCTATATATCATCGTGCAAGCCAGAGCTCCTCTTTCCCTTCTCCCTGTACTTGCATGAGCTTTCTGCCCTGCCCCAGCAGTCAGGGACAGGGACATCACAAACAGATGACCAGGACATGGCATCTCCTCACAGGAGCACATCCTGTCCCAGCATCCCTCCACAGCAGCGCGTCCTGGTGCCACAGCTCCTGCTGCCTCCACAGACAGACGTGCAGGCAGCTTGGACTGCAGGAGGGTTTAGCACTCACAGCTCTGGATACTGCAACGGCTCCTTTTTTGTTATATGCCTCAAAGAAACTCACAGAAAAATTCATTGTGATGTGCTAGGAGCCACCAATACTTCTATAGGGCACATTAAGATTTCTGCCAGGAATTACCGAAGACTGATGCCTGTGAACTTGCTGCTATCATATTCAAAATGCATAACTGCAGGAGCTGCCAATGAGATGAACTCGGACATCCATTTAAACTAAGTTAATCTGTTTAATTTGGGCAGAAGCAAATAAGGGGAAAGAAGCCTCTGCCTTTGGGAGCTGACACTATGCACAGTCTAATTCTTCCTCCTGACCTGTAATAAGACATACCTGTCCTTACTGCCCTTTCCACACTGAAATAATACGGTGTTTCTTATGAAGACAAAACTCCATTTTTCATTGACTAGAAAATGTAATGGTAAAATGGAAGTACAAACAGCAAAAACACAGACAGACAACTTGATCTGGACTTTTAGAAGTATTCTAACTGAACCCTTTTTGATGAAATGCATCTCTCTTGGCTGATCATACTTCTTTGATTTTGCAGTCATAAAATAATGTCCTTGTCCTGATATTTCAACTTCCTGTCACAGCTCATCCTTTTCAGATTCATTTGGACTGAGGAAGTTATCAATCCTGTGGTGTAATCAATGTACCCTCCTCCTTGCAGCTGTCAGTGCTACCTGAAGTGAGTCTCATGCATATTAATGCTGAAATTTTATTAAAGCTTTTGTACAGCGAATATGATACCTGGTGGGACACTAAGGAAGAGAATACGAGACATCAGGACTTATAACTGAGAGTGGTGCAAATGACAGAATGCTGGTGAAAGTCCTTTATTCATTGCTCAATTTCTGTTTCTTGATGGAGAGACAACTGAACCAAAAAACCTGAAAAAACCAAAACCCAAAAAAACCAAAAACCTCAAGTCTGTGAATAACTTCATCTTCTCTTCAATAAATGATTACCAATTTGATATTTCCCTCTTTAATTGCTAATGAATCATATAAAATATTAATTGCCCCTCTTGTATATTAGGCTGGACATCTGTGAGTCATTTACAAACATACTGCTGCAATGTTTGATACTGCTGTAAGATCAGGGTCATTTTGAAAAGCGATCTCTGGGGATGAGGAGGAGTTTTTCTGAACTGCTGGTAAATTGGAGAAGACAGTAGAAATTAGAGTGATTTCATTGGTTAGGTCAGCAGAGAGAGGTGGCTTGCAGGCTGCACTCTAATGTCTATGCTGCCTTCAGGTCTGTCAGCTAAAATTAATGATTCACTGCAAACTAGAAAGGACTGTTTTCTGTGAGCTGCTGGGGGATAAAACAGCTTTGCAAGGTCACATTCTGTGCACACTGTTCCTCATTAACCTCCGCCTGGCCTAATCACCAGTGAAAAACAAAATCCTCGTGTAGACACATGATAAAAGGCAGTAATATCTGATTATATTTGGGAGACCAACAGGAGGTCAGAGAGCTTATTCTGTGAACAATGTATTTAGCAAGATAAGACCTGGCAGAGCAAACCTGGGTTTTAGTGGAATTAATGGAAACAAAATATTAATATATTTCATATCTAAGAACAGAGTATGGTCCTACAATATTCACTTTATAATATGCATTTCTTTATTTAAAAATACATATTTCATATGCATTTCACCTTGCTTTCTTAATTTTCCACTATTCATCAATATTAGCTACAAATAAATATTTTCTGTATCTAAAGTGATAAACATCTAAATTATCTAAATCACTGAAATACCACTTTTTTTTGTTCTACTGAGATTACTACAAGAGAGTTTGTAATAGGAGGGAGGAGAGGAAAAGACTCTGGTGGAGACTTTCAATTCTTAGCTAGAAAAGAGTATATTTTGACCTTTATCCAGGATACTCTTCCCAAACCAAATCAAAATCTGGATTCAAAAAAATAGACACATTATGCTTTCATTTCTTCCAGAAACTTAGACATGGTGTTAAAGATCTTCAGATAAGAAGGGAATTGTTTATCCCTCAAGGGACTGAGAAGAAAGCACATAAAGCAAACTTTAGAAAAAAGTCCATAAATACTTTAGAACTAGAGATCTTGAAGCCTTAAAAAAAGCCAAAATAAAGCTAAAATAATCAAGAATTATTTCAAATACACGTGCTTAGTAGAAAATATATTCTGTTCACACACTATAGATTGACATAATGGTATTTCAAATACCGCACTCTTAGCCAACAAACTAGAAAATGCACATAGTTCACATGATATACATTGGTATAATGATGTTGCCCAGTTGTCAGCAAATTAAGCCAGGCACTGAACACACAGTAACAGCCCATTTTCCAGTGAACTCAGACAGCTGCAACGCGGCCACTTTTTATTTTTTATTTTTTATTTTTCCTTTTTTTTTTTTTTTTTTTTGGCAGCCCCTTGGAGCTGCTATCTTTCCCAGAAAGGAACAACTTCCTCAGTGCTCATCAGGAACTTCTGGCTTTCTCAGTTTACAGCCTCCCTAGTGGGATGCTCTGGGCTCTAAATACATTTTTAGTATGCTGACGAGAATTTTTTATTTGACCTATTGTACCTTATAAAATAGATGACCTCATTGTCCCCAGAAAAGTAATGAGAATCTGGTATTTAGTATGATGTGTAAGAGCAATGTCTTCCTTTTATTTTTTTACACACTTTTTAAGATTTCCATAAAACATTATTTAAGATAAATAGTGAATTACAAGAGGTTCCTGATATGTTTTTAATATAGGTATGAATTGGCAGATTATTTCTGCCACTCTTTCTATCACAGTGGAAAGGATCAAACATACTAAATGAACTTTATTATTGTCTCTAAAATTAAATATAAGGAGCCATTTTGTTGTGATGTATCACAAGTGAAAACATACCAAGCAGTGATTTTCTGCATATATTATACTTGTTACATATTTCTGCTTTTATAGAATTACTGTGCTTGCCTAATGCTTCATTAACTCCATTCTAGAAGGTCATGTCTTTTGTACTGGCACAGCACGTTGTGAACTAACATGGTTGACAACAGTGAGTTATAATGTTGGAGTAACACAGCAGTGTTATTCACAGTGATTCTAATAGGATCTGACAGGGAGAGTGTGTGAAGGCTGTGCAGAAGGTGATTATCTAAAAACTGCTACTCCACAGAACATTTGCAAGGATGTTTGCATAGATCTGCTACTCACAGAGTGTTTCTTTTGAATAAAATCTGTGATGCTGAAAAACAGTTGTGGAAACAAGTAGAGCCTTGCCAGGGAAAAAGAGATCTATATCTTTTACTACTGATATAAATCAATGTTTCAAGCATTGCATCCTTGTCCTTCCTTGTTGGAAAAAGCCAGTGAAGAAGAGGTGGCCCAGATTCATCCTGGTGCTATCTTCCAGCATTTTATTGTGATGCTGAGCTAGGGGGAGTCCTTTAGCCCGGAAAGCTTTTCAGACAGAGGGCAGCTTCATGGCTACATTAACTCTGAGTTGCTACGGGACACATCTCTCTCTGTGTCTGCATGAAATCCAGGTGGACTATGATAAATAGAGCTGGGAGGCTGATTGAAGTACAGCATTAGGAAAGAAAACATCAGGTCTGAGAATCCACTGCTGTTCTTCCCTCCCCTCCCACTCACTTCTCAGTAACATTGCTGCCTTTGGTCTCATGCTCCCCCATCATCTGTTAGTTGTCAGAAGCAGTACTGGCTCTGGTAGTTTAAAACAAAACAAAATAGCTCAGAAACTTAATTCTTTGAACAGAAGGCAGTCCTACCTCCTGTGATGAACATGTTGCCAAATGCTGGCAAAAAGAAAACTAATAAAATGGGTGCAGAAATTCAGGAATATTGCCTAATTCTGGGATAGAAAACAGTAACATTCCTTAAAAGCACCAGGAATGAGAATGCTGGGCACACTTGCAGTATGAGTGACATTTTGTCTTTGCTGTCAGGAGGCCCAGCTGACAGCCTCAGCTTGCTGGCTGCAGCCACAGTGCTCAGGGCATCTCTGTGCTCAGGGTATTCCTATGTTCAGCACATCCCTGTGCTCAGCCATCCCTGTGCTCAGCACATCCCTGTGTTCAGCACATCCCTGTGCTCAGGGCATCCCTGTGCTCAGACATCCCTGTGCTCACCACACCCCTGTGCTCAGACATCCCTGTGCTCAGACATCCCTGTGCTCAGACATCCCTGTGCTCAGCACATCCCTGTGCTCAGCACATCCCTGTTCTCAGGGCATCCCTGTGCTCAGCACATCCCTGTGTTCACCACATCCCTGTGTTCACCACATCGCTGTGCTCAGCACATCCCTGTGCGGCCGCGCTCCCCATTCGCGGGGCTCTGGGCATTGCGGCGCTCTGCGCACCGACAGCAGCTCGTCCCAAACCTGCAAACAACGGTGACAAAGTGACACCTTCCGGCCACAGGGAAGATTTGCAAAACGCTCCAAACACTTCTGCAGCTCGAGCAACGCAGGCGTGGAGAGAGACCAATTGTTGTCTCTCCTGCAGCCTCTGTTTTCTTCTAAAATATTGGTAGCTAATTGCTTTCTACCGATACCATTCAACCGCCTAATGCTGGTAATCGAAACAACCTACGGCTGGTATTTGACCAGCGGTGTTCTCGGATTGGGCTGAACTAAATAAATCAACGCCAATCATTTTTTAAAATTCCTTATGAATATTCATTTAAAACCTAGTGAATATTGATTACTCAAGGGAACGAAGAATGTGAAGATCTCTGGAGATATGCGGTAATGTGCCATCATTCCCTTGTCCTAACGCTGTGTGGCAGGCACAGAAGCGTTCCATGGGACACACACTGAACTTCTCAAGCAATGTGGGGCTCCACAGATTGTGACACAGGTGCCAAACACCAGCATGCAGTTTCTTTCACAGCCTGAAAATGGAAGGACAGGTAAGGCTGCTGAGTGCCTGAAGCATTCCAGGATTAGCTAGTTAATAAAAACCTTGTATTATTCCTTCTATGTACTGAATTTGCTGGAAGTCTTCAGAAAGTCTGCCCTTGGTTGAAATGCTGCCTATCATAATGGCCATTGATGAATAGAATTGGTTGTGAGAGCAGGGGGAATACAGCAAGATGGGGTTTTGGTTGGTGGACTCAACTGTGCCAGTTCTGTACCTTTAGACCAACTGAGAGCTTATGAACTACCATAACATAAAAATACTATTCTTTTAAGTGTGACCTGGAACTTAATAACTCAGCCAAATGACTTCAACTTCACTTGTAATAAGTCAAGGGGTGAAATGAAATAGACTAGAACCTCATTTTCTCCTAATTTGTGTGGTTGGGCAGGTCAGTAGTTAAAAATATTCCCCAAAAGAAAGCAATCAGTGTTAGTAGTATATGGAGAACCAAGTAAGAGACTATGGTCATGTTCTGATTGAATATGTTGATGCTTTGCTATTGCCCATAATTTTAACCAGGCATACCTTATAGATCTTTCCCTTTGGGGATCTTCAATTATTTACCAAACCACTGTATGGAAACCTCACTTCCACTTAGGACTTTTTTCAAATGCTATGTTAATATTTCTGCTTGCAGAAATCTTTTCTGTTGTATTCTTTTCAGCAAAAATCTCTGTCTGTGGTTGTTCAGTAAAACTACTGCACCATGTCTCATCATAGGCTGCATTTTTGCCTTCTAATCGTGTTTCTGTGATCCCTTCCATTCAGTGATGATAATCAGTAAGTCTTTGTAACTAAGTGATACTGGATGGTTTCAATAAGAAATTGAGTGACAGCATGTGCTGTCATTCAATAGCACTCTATTTCTTCATTGTCATTAGAGTTACAGCAATGAGAAGGAAGCAGTATTTTAATTTCAGTTATCAAGTTTTGATAAACAGGACGTAGAATTTCTTTTATTGTTACTTTTTGTTTAATTGACCAGTAGTTTAAAGAAATAATTTCCTGATAAATTCACATCACGTGTCATATAATGTTTCCTGACTGGCTTCCCACTGTTAAAATAACTTCACAGGCTCACTTGGTCCCTTCATTTTGGGGTACAGATTTTACCATGTAAACTTTCTGTAGCTTTCAGTATTTTGCTGCAAGAATTATCTTTTCAGAGTCTGGGAGTCACCAGTTACTCAGGCTCCTGGTGAGCAGGGGAAAGGAATTTTTGTGACCTTTTTACTACTGCAGAAACAGTTCTTCCATTTCTCCATAAGAACAACATCAAGATATTTTTTCTGGGTAAAATAATTTAAATACAGGCGACATTGGTCTGTGAAATCATTGGATTGACAAATGAGTCAACAGAATTACACCACCAAATTCAAGTCTGAATCAATTTTTTGATGTCCGGGTGTTTTTTGATGTCACCAATGACCAAACGTGTCACCAAAGCCTTTAGGTGCCTTTACTCTGATCCAACTCGAATAAGATAGGGCATAAATATATACCTAGTTACAAGGTATGCCTTCAAAGCACTGTGCAATGTGAAGTAATTTGCTTTTATGAATAATTTTATTAAAGGAAATTATAATCTTTAATTTCCATTTGTGAAGTACAAAAATATGAGGAGTTTATTTTGCTTTCTTTCCTCCCACATATATAAATAATTATTTAGCTCTTTTTGTGCAGATTTAGCTCTTTTTTGATTAATAGAGAGGCAATAATGAAATTTTACACTATAAGATGGACCAAGAATCAATCTCCCAGCTTGACCTTAAAGTAAAAGATTAGATTTCATCTTCTGCTAAGATTTGTGGAAGGGAGATGAAAAGCAAATAATTTAGCATCTGACAATCTAGCATCTGGCTTTATTGCTGCTTCATCTTGCATGAAAAGTACTTTATTCCAGGAACACCCCAAATCTTGAAAATAACCAGTGGCAAATAAAGATTATTTGAAAAAATATAAAATCCCCAAATAAGTATATTTACCTTACCTATTGCCAACTATTGAAGGATATATGCTTTAAAGAATTATATATTTTCCATTCAAAGTTTTCAGCAAAGGGGAAGGAATTGTATTGTTTAAGTAGTTGTTCTCATTACTTAGGCCTTTGCCTTTTTGACTCCTGCTAGAAATTTAAAGTCAATTAATTCAGTGGGCAAGAAGCTTGATAAGTTTATGACAGTTATACATGAAAAAAAGATATTTTTGGCATTTTTTTTCCAGCCAGTGTTGGAAAGGACACTCAGCCTGGCAAAATGTTGTACTGGGTCCGGATGGGATGAGTTGATGTCCTTCACTGCAGCCCAAACAGTGCTTGCTTCAAAATTGTGGCCAAGTGGCATGACAGTGTTGATAACACAGCAGTGTTTTGGGCACAGCTGAACAAAACTTGCACAGTGTCCAGGGTTTATCTTCTGTGCTCTGACTCTGCAGAGAGTAAACCCAGCATGGGAAGGCATTAGAATGCCACCTAATCAGAATAACTCCCTAACTGACCAAAGGAATTTTCCACCCCAGAGACCATCCTTATCTCTGAAAAAGACTCAGAGAAAATATATGAGATATGACAGAGGACATGTTATTTGCCCTCTCAAGCAGCTGTTACACAAGCCGAGGCCGTGGTTCCCAGGAAGAATTTGGACATCTGCCTACCAAAGGCAGGCTTCCCTTATCAGAGTGTCAGTGCCTGATGCTCGAGTGGCTTTGCCTGCCTTCCATTTCCTCCGTGTCTCACAGGGAAGCAGAGCGAGTGAGCAGCTCCGTGGGTTTTTGGCTGTTGGCCAGGGTCAAACCAGCCCCACAGCCAGCTACCCAACAACAGGAAAAGCACAGGCCTGGGGCATGTACCCCTAATACAGCTCTTCCAACCTGAAAAATATAATTGAGGACAAGAAAATCAATAGCCTTTCAATTGTCTCTTCTGAAATATTTATTATATCTCCCCATCTGAAAAAGCCCAAAGTACAAAGTGACATGGGTGAAGAACAATACTTACACTAGTAAAAACATTGGTGCCTTATTAAGGTATATAAATGGTTTCTTGATAGTATTTTTCACTAGGAAAAATTGAAAAAATGGACAAACTGTACCTCTGCTTTTCTCGATTAAATAGTCTTTTAGTCCTAAGTGGTGACAACCAATCTGGGGAAAAAAAATTTGTATTATGAAGTTCTTTTATAATTATTGCAGCATTAACCCTGAAGTAAGGGAACAAGCAAAAATTCAGCATGTTTCTGCTCCCCTTAGCATATGAAAGGGTATGAGAGTATGGCAGGCATACAGTGATATGCTTCAGGAATATCTGCACAATTTGACCCATCCTTGGATTAGACTGTCCTTGAGACAAAGGCTCTAATCAGTACTTAATATTGGCAGACTTTTCATTTGTGAATTTACATAATTACTTTTTAAGCTTGTCTAAGCTTTGATATTCATAATATGCTGCACCAGTTAGTTCTCAGTTTAATGACATCTCATGGGAAAACTACAACCTAACAATCTGTACATAAACCAGCTATTGTTTTGTTTTTATCAACTTGTTATCTTGCTTAAAATGTTTTTCTCCTACAACTCTGAGTGCTCATTTACAGATTCATAACTATCAGTGGTCTATCAGCTAAGCACCCTTGCTTTTATTACCATGTTGAACATCATGGATCTCAGTGTTGGTCCCTGCACTTTATTCAAATATTTCTGTTTCTTGTTAAACCAACTGTTGTTCTATAATAGGTCTGTTGCTTTTTCCCCATGTATTTTCAGACACTGCTAGTATGGGACCTTGTAAAAAAAAATTTTGGAAGTCAAATACACCATTTCACTCTTTCCATGAGTTTATGGTTTCCTTGGAATAACTCCTATACATTTGTGTGGTGACACTACTCCTCCTATACTGACTCTTCCTCAGTGTACCATCTATACTCATATCTGTTGATTTTAGTTTTTACTGATGTATCAACAAATGATAGAAAAAGCCTACTTGATCTNCAACAGCCAAAAACCCACGGAGCTGCTCACTCGCTCTGCTTCCCTGTGAGACACGGAGGAAATGGAAGGCAGGCAAAGCCACTCGAGCATCAGGCACTGACACTCTGATAGGGGAAGCAAAGGCTGTACATGTAAGCAAAGCAAAACCAGAAATTCATTCACTACCTGTTTTCAAAGCCTGCTCTTCTCTTCTTTGCACATTTTTCTTACAAGCAATGCCAGAAAGCCAGAAGCAATGTAAAACGCTTCCAAAGGCAGGGAACTCTGAAGTGTTACAGGAAACAATATTCAGAATACTCACTAGTTCATATGTCTGCACTGTAAAATCTGAGGCATGACAGAAGTGAAAATCACCTGAACAGCTTTTAAGTATTGTATCTTACTTCCTCATGATGACACCTCAGAGCATACAGACATGTGCAGATCCTTCTGTCTAGCCTGCTGGAACAAACTTATCCCACAGCTCCTTTTCCCAAGTTAACTGATCTGACAGAAACGCTTTTATTTACTTCTCCAAAAGCAGGCTGTGCTTTTGCATTGCATTGTCTGGGTAGTGTCTATATATATATGGATGCAAAAAGCCCAGTAAGAACTTTTTCGTATGCTCAATGTATGGGTTAAAAGGGTTAAACCCAGAAGATTTGGTAAGGAAGAAGGAATAGCTTTGCTCAAAGTGACTTTGCAGCTGGGAATTCTAAAATTGACAGTGTGAGAAAACTCCCATTTCCTATGCCTACTGTTGCTCATCCTTTGAGAAGCAGAAATCACAGGGAGAGATAAGACACTCAGACATGAGGAAAGCCTTCTGTTACACAGGGGAAGGCAGCAGGGCACCCCCACTGTCCGCTAGGATGAGCTCAGCCTGATGGGGGCTCTGTCCCTGTGTGTCTCTGCTGCCTGCTCTTGCTACCAGGGTAATGAAGTCTGCTCTCTGCTTTTTGTCAGCGGTTTAATAGTTGTCCTTGAGTATTTGTTTCTGTCAATTCACACACTCAGCTTTTCTGAATGTGTGGTTGTGTCTTCTGGGATTTGTGTTTTTTTCTCACTGCTTCTTTCGTTCATTCCTGAGTCATAAAAGCTAGTGGCTGCAGAGATTTGAGTGAACTCTCTGAGCAGAACCACTGCACCTGAACCCCCAAGTTCTGACAAAATAATTGCATGCAAGGGCTGAACTATGTGGCAAATTGAGATCAGCTCACCAAGAGAAATACATCACTATAAAAAATGATCCTAGTTCCCAAGTTTCAAAGAGTAACTGCATGACCTTATTTTGTCTGACAATCTTAGAGGGACTTTAAGAAATGTAGAGGTTAATGTATTTAAAAATGTTAGACATGATTACCAGCTCTTTATCCACAGAAACAGAATTAAAGACAGTAAACAGCAGTTGTTCTGCAATATGAAAGGCTATTGCTATTTTACTTGCACTGGGGAGATGTTTTCTTTCCAATCCAGAGTATGTGTTTGAGCCGTCAAGTTGTTTGGCATTTTCAAACAATACTATTCTACATGTTTTCCTTTATGATTTTTAGAAATAGTCATGCATTTAGAAGACTTATGACCCTTAACAGCAAAGGATACAAATTCCCTTATTCTCCTCATTTGGAAGGACTCCAAATTTCATCTCCCTCTGCTATTATTCATTAGTTTCTACATTATGCTTTTTAAATAGCAGACTTTTTTAAAAGAAAATAAAGAAGTATTGGGTACTTCAAACACAGATTCACTTTTACTCTATTGCAATAACTTATCCACCAAAAGCTCTTGGCTGCACATCTACCTCTGCTTAGGATTTGACCATTGAGTCACAGGGGTTAGCTTTTAATCTTTCCTATTTTTGTACAGACTCATTCTTCTGTACAGCAAACTCCAAGTGGCAGAAATGCAGGTAATGGTACGCCCTCCTCTTCCACAGGTCATCGTGCCTGGTACCTGTCCTCTGCTGGGGGAACAAACTCACAAACATTCAAAACAGCTGCCAAAAGAGAGACCAAATATACACATTCAATTTATCTCACTTGAGCTCTTCTGGGGAAGACAGCAATGAGCAAGGATGTGTTACTGAACACAGCACAAACAGTGCATGTACTTAGCAAAATGTCATATTATGCCTTGGAGATCATCAAAGGTGACAACCTAAGAAATGCCCTTAGGTGTTCCTTCAACTGACAGCTGGAAGGAAAAAAAAAGTGTTTAATTCAATTTCCAAATGCAGAGATTTATCTTCATGGGAAGAAAAAGACATGTAAATGTGTTTTGATATATTGTGCTTCATTAAAGAAACAGGACTGATACAGGGTGATACTCACCCTGCTTAATCCAGATTCTATTTAGGCTGCTATTTTCTGCTGGAAGATACCCTTTAGCACCACCTCCCATTAACAGTGAAACACCAGATGCAACACTACATGTAATCTGTATGTCCAAGTTACAATCTAGGATGAATCNATAAATTTTTAAAAAAAATTACAAAAGAGGAGTTTGATTTTGTTACAGAGTTTTTGTTTCTCTGCGACACCAGGCATCAGATCACAATCACTTTATGGTCATATTTATTGAAATTATTTCTAAATACACATATCAATTCATACTATTCATAACTACCATCCTCATTATGTGATATATATCAAACAAACAGGGTATTTCCATTTGCTTAAGTAATACAAGTGAACAGTCGTGAGCACAGAATATAAAATCAGATTGTAAAATAAGGCAAGTGTGAAAAAAGCATTAGGCTTAGTAGTCTTTTACTAGACAAACAGATTTTGCTGTCAAGTTTCAGAGGAAAACTTTTAACAAACATATTGTGAAAAACAAAATTAACTATGGTAAACAAACATCTTCCTTCAAGGCACTATCTAGTATCTATCTGAAAATAATTCAGCAAATTAGTTGATAGAAATATCATAAGTAATAAAAAACCACAAAATCTCTTTGGTTAAATATAAAGCTAAACACAAAAAAAAGCAGATGAAGTTTCTGTAAGGAAGTTTTTGGGCAGAATTTTGGGTATGACAGAACAAACATTATACAACTACATAGGTGAACTCAAATGCCAACAGTAAATTATGACAAATCAAGACCTTCCATTAGAAGTTGTAAAGTTTGGAACTTGGTTTATTTTTTCAAGAAGAATTATGCACATTCTAGCACAATGAAGTAACAAGACTACAAAACTGTTAAACTAGCAGAGAAGTATTTTCTAAGCATGTAACTTCTGGTTCTCTTTATGAGATATCTCATTTAGCTTTGTGCTTCCATCAGTCCAAGTGTTCAGCAATGGCAGATTGTTTTGAGCTGCTGTACAAAACTTCCTACACAGTCTGTGTGGTACAACTGGAAACATGTTTTCTCCTACATTTGCATTCAGTCTTCCCTGTACATGTCTAATAGTAAAGTCACCTCAACTTCTGCTTTCTGTCCCTCAGGACCCTACACAACACCAAAATGCCATTCCTTCCCATTTCCTCAAATGTCCTCACATCTAGTGCTTCCTCACTATCCACACCTTCCTATTTCAGGGGAGCTTCCAGCTAGAACTGAATCATCATGCAGCTAATTGTGGTCAGACAACACGTGCTGGGTAGCTCAACACTTAGGGTGCCATGCATCTCAAAAACCTCCCCTGCCCCTAATGTACTAATCAGTTTCTTTTCAAGTTTCATTGCTCAGCAATGTTTCACTGCTCAGTCAACTATTCAAAGGTTCTGAGGCACAATTTAAAGGTGGAATATAAACCTAAATTTCTGGCTGAAAAAGAGTCAGAGGCACACAGATGCTGATTCTAGTAGCAACATCAGTACTGATGAGCTGTCCCTCTCTTCCCCAGATTATGCGAGTTGAAGGAACCACAGCTAATCAATT
>WBNQ01047933.1:0-10556 GCA_013401375.1 Spizella passerina | reverse complement strand
TTGTGACTTAATATTAGCTGTTTCTGAAGCGAGACACTAACCTCTGTGTGCCTTTTGCAAGTTAATGTTGACAGGCTCATAGGAAATGCAGCTGACGTTAGGAAGCTTGGGTGGGGACTACAAGGAGCTGGCAAGTACTCCAGGGTTCAGTGCCAGACATGCTGACACAACAGTACTTCACTTGTAGAAGTTTTCTTTAGGCTGCTAATTCTGTCTTCTGAGTAACTGGAACCAAAGCAGTGTCTTGATGCCAAGTTAAAATAGCTAAAGTAACACTTTATAGGAAATTGAGAATGCTTTCCACGTCTTAGATCTTCAGAAATATTAGTAAAAAGAGCAAGCTTCTCTCTTAATGAAAGGGTGAGTTATGAACAGTGCCGTGTAATGAATGCACTGCAAAACAAGTCTGTCTAACTAGAGTGAGTGTTAGAAACAGCTCAAAGAGGGAAAAGCTAGCATTGTGAAGTCTCTGTAAATACTGTGCTCTGAGGGATTTATATCACAGTTTCAATTTATTTGATTTGCTAGTTCATAGTCATATTTCATAAGGCACCCTTTAATAGCTTCCGTTAGATTTCAAAGAAAAAATGTTTTCTTCAAATGTATCTAGACATTGAGAAATTCTGTGTGAGCACTTCTACAGCAGTTTGACCATGTCACCTTAAGTATAATGTGTTTTGTCTTGAGCTTACAGTATTTCTGGTCCATATTAGAGCCTAAGAAATAGTAAGGCAAAGCTTTGAAGGGGGATAAAAGTGGAACACAGGTTTGCTTTGCAGAAGTTCAGGCAGAGTATGAGTTGCTGCTACTATGCTGTCTCCAGTTTTGTATGTGGGAGGACTTCATGATGCCTCAGGAGGCATCATGGAGAGGAATCTTGCTGGGGAAGGCATGCCTGGCTTACAGACTATAAAAACTGCTGCAGCCTTGGTGGAAGGATGCAGCAGTATTACATAAGCATATTGGTTTTGTTTTAATTTCATCATGACCTTAGATTTTAGGAAGTGCTTCCTTTCATTTCTTAGAGTGCAGAACTCAAAGCAAGTGGAGGAAGAAAGGAGATTCAGATGATGAATTTAATCTGTTCAGTGTTTTTGCAGTGCAGTGTGCCATGGCATTAAAGTTAGTTTTAATGTCATCGCTTCTTTTAAGGTAGGCACATGCATTCTGCTCTCGTACAAAAGTAGANCACCTCTGAAGTCTCCTCTGACCTATTTTATCAAGTTAAAATTAAATAAAAGCAATATATAGTAATAAGAAAAGACTATTTTTAAATCTTAGAGGGTTTTTTTGCATGAAAATTGTCATACAAAAGAAAAAATTGATTGAGCAGTTTTTTTTCTCTGAGATCACCTTAGTCATTTTTCATAACATCCCTTATCAGTTTGACTGTGCAATGTTGGACACTGATGTCTTTCAGACCAAGATTTGTCTTTTCCTGAAGAGAAGCACTTAGTTAAGTTTTAAATCTACCAAATGTAAACTGGTGATTTCTGAAAGGTATGCAACAAGTAACTATGTAGCCCATGACTTGCCTAAATCAAGCTGTTCAACTCACCATTGATTTTTTTGTGAAGCTCTTGCTCGGGATCTGTTCTCATGTGTTTCTGGACATTTCTGTGGCCCATCTCTGAAATTTACCTTCTGTACTGCCTGATTCCTTTCAAATTATTACCTGGATTTTTGTCCCCCCAAGTATGTGAATTCTCTTCCTGAGCTAGATCCTGTCTTTGCCAGTATGAGTGTACATAGAAAGGCACATGTGTCTTAGCTCCATAAAAGAGGCTGGAGGATATGTTTGGAAAAGAGATTTAAACAAAAGGTTATTTTTCACTGAGATAATAACAGATAAACTTTGGATAACATTGTCTTTATCTTGGTCACAAATTTGTTGAATGAAGGAGGATCTGAGAGATGTTGTGGTGACTCTCTGCTTCCAGAGAGAAGTTCCTTTGTTGAATAAAATTGTGCAGTATCACTGAAGCGATCTGGTCAGTGTCCAAGATTTGAACTGTCTCAGGGGATGTATTGCTGACATTCTCTATGGCCTGTTTAGGCATTTCTGTTTACAGATCTGTAGTGATCTATTTGCAGTGCAGTGAGGCTGCACTTCCTGTGGTTGAATGGTGTTGCTTAACTGTGGTCAGCTGAATTCCTTGGACAGGAGTTGAATTTTTCTAATGCGATGTCAATAGATTTTGCCAACAATAGCTGGCAATGAAGGCACATGCAAGGCTAGCATGAATTTCTGATGGTATATTACATATTGTGAACTTTGTTCTTAATGATTTTCTGCATCATCTGACAAAAGTGAGCTGCAAAAATGGCTTTGCAATTATCTATTACAACTTCCATACTAAGTCTTTACTAGTGAGCAGGAGTTTTTATGGAGTTTATGGATGGACATTTGCTTTGATTTATGAACAGTTTCAGAAACATGGTAGCTGACGCCAGTTTTCTTAGACACTGACAAGAAAGTTTGAGTATCAAACTTTTTTTCTTGTTTTTTTTTCCAGATGGAGCAATTGTCAGATGAAGAGCTTGACCATGGTGCAGAAGAAGATAGTGATAAGGAAGATCAGGATCTCGACAAGATGTTTGGGGCCTGGCTGGGTGAGCTGGACAAACTCACGCAGGTGAGGGAGGCTTCAGTCATCTCACAGAATAATTTTTTGTTGGTATTACATTCCTTTTCAGTTGAATACCAACTGCTTGACTCTGCCACTTGCAGCAAGGCAGACAGTAGCCTGTGACCAGTTCAGTAATCTTGAAAGGTTTATAAATTGGCTTTCTCTGTGAATATCTGGTGTCTTAACATTTATTCTGCTTAATTTATTCTATATGATGCAGCTTAAATGAAAAAAAAAATTACCATGCTTCTCATGATTATTTAGAATTAAGCTTTTGGTGCTGTTGTAGTTTTTAGTTCTCCAAACTGCTGGTTTAGCAGTTATGGAGAATGTGCTCAGATAATGGTGAGGGCATATCACATGTGTGTCCAATGATCTGCAATAACTTTAATAAAGCCAGCAAAGCATGGTTGGGGTGCTTTTAACCAGAATATATTTGCTTCACAGGAAATGTTTTGTAGCAGTCTGTGGATTTGGTCTGAAGGAACGGGGCCTAACTTGCCTCTTCTGTCTCCACTTTCCCTGATGGTCTCTAGGGTTATAGAATTATATTTTTTTTAAGTTCAGGCCAAGCTGAGGAGAGAAGGGAGCTCAGGAAGAATAAACATTAGGGAAAAAGTAGTGCATTTGATTTTTCTAGCAAAGGCTTGAGTAAAGATGTAGAAAATGAACATAAAAAGTTTAGGTAAGAAACTTTTTTCTGTTGAAGCATATCTTCAGAAACTTTTTATCAGTACAAGCCTTGCCTAATTTCAGATGTTCTGCAGGCCTGTTGAGCTTCAGTGACAGCAAGAGCTGGATTCACTATGTAACACATTCCACTACAGGGCCAGCAACTCCTGACCCTGTACTTCTTGGGTCAGCAGCTGGATAACAGTGCCCTACTGCTTGCTACTTACAAAATGCGGGTGTTTATTACAGTACTGTACCCATATTAGCCATCATAACATAACAACTCAGTGTATTGGTTAGAAAGAGTTTCTTTTTTTAACCTATGCTAGTTTTCCTAAAAAAATGTGCCCTACATAAACTGGCTAGGGTTGGTTTTCATAACTTAATGTTATTCACAGGAAAGACTATTGCAAAAAAATTCTGAATTTAGTGAATTTAAATCTCTGTTAATAAAATATGATTCTTCATTGAATGTTTTTAAGCACTTATGCCATGATTATGCTCATAAGCTAATGGTGGATATTTTAGACCATATTTTAGACTCTTATTCCAGTTTGAATGTTATGCAGTTTCATGCAGAGAGGTAGTTACAGCTAAGTCAGCTGTCTGTTTTAAAATGAGTTAGTGTCTAACACCATTCAAAAAAGCATTTGGAAAATGCTTCTATCCTTTTGATTCTGAAAAAAAGCAGAATGTGTTTAACAACTTTTTTTTACTGCATATCTGAAGTTAAATCTCTGTAGTATGACGACGTTTGTTTTCAGTCTAAAGCCTGAAAAACAGGGGTGCTTTTATATATACCAGTAACTTCTGAAAAATTTCTCTTAGAGAAAATTAACTCTCATTCATCTTAAGGAGCTGGACAAGCAAATCTTTGTCAAATTTTATTTGCCCTTTTTTTGATCTTTTTCAGAGTTTGGATGCAGACAAGCCTGTGGCACCGGTGAAGAGGTCACCTCTCCGCCAGGAAACCAATCTTGCCAACTTTTCATATCGCTTCTCCATGTACAATTTGAATGGTTTGTTGAATTATTTACCACATGTAGTTTAAAAAAATACTAGTTTAAGAAAAAAACTATTCCAACTATGAATTAAAATATTGTAAAATATAAAACATTTAAATACACTTATAGCTGAGGTGAGAACATAATTGCTGAAGGCATTGCTTTTTGGTGTCCTTTTTTTCCAAGTATTTGAGTCTCCTAAAGCATTATCTTTTACAACACTTAGTATTTGAGAACTTTAGCATAGTACTTGTATAAAAAACTTGTTCTGGGATCTGATCTCATGAAAGAATGACTTAATGTGTATCTGTTAACCAGGAAGAAAGAGCATCTTGCTTTACGGAACAGAATGCAGGAATATAGCTACAGAATGCTTTCAGGATAAACAGAAGGAAACCTTAATTTAAAGGTTTGAGTATGTATATAGTATTTTTGTTTTGATTTTCTTTTTTTAAAGCTGTTGCAATACTTTAGCAGAAAATGCTTAGCAAAACATCTACAGTTTTTCGAAAAGTGAGGCATGATATTACGCAAGTGCGTTTTTGCATTCCATGCACAGGAAAGCAGTTTAAACTTTTCAGATATAATCTGAACATTCATAGACTTCTTTTGCTGACAAATGAGTTTAACCTAAATAGTGTGAAAGTTGCAGTGGTCAAGGGTAGTGCAAATGAATTTTGTTTCAGCAGTGCACAGATATTTTGCACTACAGATTGGAAAAGAAAATGCTGCTTCCTTTGCTCTCTTAGCTATTAGATTTGATAACACAAAGTGAGACATTGCAAATGAAATAACTCTGCACATACTGACTACTCTTGTTTGTTGCAGAAGCCCTGAATCAAGGGGAGACTGTGGATCTGGATGCCCTCATGGCTGATCTCTGTTCCATAGAGCAGGAGCTCAGCAGCATTGGCTCTCATTCAGCAAACAATGCTGCAGTGAAACGCCTTGCCACAGAACCCAAAACTCAGAAACCGCCTGCTAGTCGACCTTCCACTAAGCACAGTAGCGTGAAAGGATTGTCCTCTACTAAGGTGACTAAACCATCACATGCCAACGTGTCTCTGGAGGACATCACTGCACAGTTAGAGAAGGCCTCTTTGAGCATGGACGAAGCAGCCCAGCAGTCTGTTGCAGAAGACACCAAGACAGTGGTTACTGCCCAGCACAGGAGGACGGCATCTGCTGGCACAGTGAGCGATGCTGAGGTGCGCTCCATCAGTAACTCCTCCCGTTCCAGCGTGACCTCGGCCGCTTCCAGCATGGACTCCCTGGATATCGATAAGGTGACAAGGCCTCAGGAGCTGGACTTGACATCACAAGGGCAACCAATCACTGAGGTAGGATGTCACTAATTCAACATTTTTGTTTGGTTTGGGTCTTTCTCTTCAAACTTACACCTCATTCCCTGTGCTGGCACTCATAGCTAAATATCTGCAGTGCAGTGGGGTTGGTTGAACTGCCCATGTTGTAGTTACTTCTTTCTCTGGTTTTGGTTCTGTCTGCAAGGAAACTTCTTATAAAGAATGTGTTTAGGTTTTGGGTTTTTTAGGAGCTTTCCCCATCTCTTCCTCCTCTCAAGCCAGTCATACATTTTAATGTTTTTATAGTTAATATTTTCATTCCAAGTAAATATCACATATTGCCTTTAATTTAAATCTGAGGAGTACACAGCTGTGGAAAAAAGAAAGCACAATTGACAAAATTGTAATCTTCTTACAGTACCATAAATACCTGAAACACATGGAGCAATCTACAGATGTCTGTCTTGAGCTGTACTGTAGCAGTAATTTGCTGTTTAATACTCTTGTTTTATGTATGACAGGAGGAGCTCTTTGAAGCAATACACAATGCAGAAAAATAACTGGGCTGCAATACAGCATTAGCAGATATTAATTTGGGATTTTGATGCTTTGACATTGATTAATTAGAGAGGAAACTTGAGTAAAAACAGCCAGTTCAGTGAACATTGCAAGTGCTGGTGACTTGAAAGAAAATGTGGAAAATGTTCCAGTGGATTTTGAGAACTTAAGTGCAGAAGTTCTCTTGTAGAAGTACTCTCTGAAACAGAAATTTGACCTATTAAGATGTCAGTTGTGTACTAATATGCATGTTCTCTTTCATGAGAGAAAACTGGAACAAACTGAGTTTATTCTAATCAATAATTAAAACTAATCTGGATGGGCTGTACTGAAAGCATGGTTCTGCACATCTGCAACAGAAGTTCATCTGATGTAAAGTGAACAATGCAGGCTTGTCAGTCTTATGATCAACTCATTGAGGTCACACTTTGATTTAAATCTTCATTTTAAGTAGTGAGAAATAAATGACAGTTTAGGTCAACATTCTTTTCATATAAAAAGTTAGCTTTCAGTATGCTTTTATTGGAGATTTCCTATTGAGTGAAGCAAAACAGATAGAAATGTNGGGTTTTTTTTGTGTTTTTTTTTTTCGTTGGGATTTTTTGCGTCTCCAGCTGTTATTCATGATTATGTGTCTGTGTTTAATGTAGAAAGTTAGGTAATCTTTCATTCTTATCTCTTCACAGGCTGAAAATATGACTTTTATCAATTAGTTGCTCTTGCTTGCATAGCGTAAGAAAAGCATGAATATTGCACTTTTTGATTTTTTAATGCAAGATGTTTTCTGCAGTTGATCTTGCAGGGTCTCCCTCTAAATTCTCTCTTTTAATTTGGGAGTTATATGCTTGAGGCATCAGTAAATTGCCCTTCTTGTCTCCCAAGTTTTTTCAATCCTTTGTGCCATGAGTAATCAACAAACCACCTCCTGCCCTTAATTACCTTGATGTTGGTGAATCAAGGAGCAGAGGTCAAGAAGTTGCTTTGTCTTCACAGGAAGCCAATCTGTATTGCTGCAAGTGTTGCAGTTGCTGTCTCAGTTGCATTCTGATCGCTTGGCCACTGACTGCAAGGCTCAAAATCATCCCCAAAGGCTTTTCTCAAAGACATGTGAGGGCTGCCTTTGTACAAATGCAGTGATTGCTTCTCATATAAGAATGTGACTATTGTTTTCTGCCCAGATAAGTTGATAAGAATGATTGATTCCTTTGAAGGAGGTAACCAGAAAGTGTCAGTAATTTGAGATCCAGATTCTGCTCTCCTCTTGAGAGCAGGAACCTCTGCACTCATTAACCATGCTGTTTGCTTTGGCTCCATTCTTTTTAATTTCAGTAGCCTGAGGAAGGTGTTCAATTCTGAGAAACTGTCCCTAGGTTTACAGAATTGGTATTCAACTATTCAGTATTAAAGTTGTTATATGATGGGATGGGACTCCTTACAGAGAAGTTTCTTTTCTCATCACTGGTGAACAGGGAANTGCCCTTTGCCCTTTGGAAAGTTAAAGTGCAAGCCTTTGCATTATTGCTGTAAGCCTGAGTGTTCAAGCCCAGCCTATGACAGTCATTGATGATATTGTTGTTTGTTTGAGAATCATTTTCTTTTTATGGCATGATAAGGCTTATGTTTTGGTTGTTGTTTTTCGGNTTTTTTTTTTTTTGAGTTTGTGACAGATTTAGTGGTGGGGTTTTTAAAATGAATTTTGCTTTTAAATGGATTCTTTGGAAGAATCATTGGGTATCAACAAAGCTGTTTATTTCCTATGTCATTCAGTGTCCGCCCAAAAATTAGTTTAAGGGTTTATTAATCCTCTTGGCTAGGTTGTGAACCAAAACACCTTTTACTAGTAGGGCGGAATTGTACTCTCCCACCCACACAGTTGACTCAATGGTGCTGTTTCTAATAGAAAACATCCCTTTGAGGAAATAGCCTTTGAAGAAGTCCTAATGTCCTTATAAGGAAAAACTCAACAGTTTTTATGCAGAAAGTGAGAGAGGCTATTTGTTCATGGTCAAAGCAGGTCTGTTTTGAGGTTTGTTATTCTGATGTAGTGCTTCAAGTTAGCTCTTTTATTTTGCCTGTCTTCCTTGAGACTGCCTGTAGGTGAGCTGACCTTTAAAATTTTGCTTTACTGCTGTGGCTCTTCTGAAAGAGGTCAGTGTCTTGGCAGCTCTGCCCTTTTGACCAATACTTTGTCTTCTCCAGGCAGTATAGGTACTTTCAAAAGTCATCCTTTCTGCTGCAACTTCATGTTACACTCCTCCTGAGTAAAATGGAAGACAGTTCTGATGGGAGGAAATGCTTGTCTGAAAAAAGAAATTAGGCTTTGCACTTATTAAACTTCAGTATTCTATATTAAAATATACTTCTGCTGTGTTATTTAAGAGCTCTCTGACTTGGCAGTGCAGGAAAATCCTGTAGAGGAGCAGTCATGTACAGGCACACTGAAGGTGTGTGTAGTCTAATATACTCTCTGGCTGGTAACAGGGACCAATATTATGGGACAAGGCTGCAATTCCACAGCCACCAGAAATGGGAGGATATGACTTCCCTTTCCTCTCATCCTTCCTTCCTCACAGTTCTTTCCTTACATCTGATCTCCACCCTTGTCCCAGCTTTAACTGGCACTTAACTGGTAATTAGTACCCCAAAACTTTGTGCTTCTATTCTGTGTCTCACTGTGTGTTATTTAGGTGAACTGCAGAGGCTCAGAGGACTGATGCACATGACGGGGGGGTATAGCCAGGGACTGGAGGCTGGAAGGGAGAGCAGAAACTCACTTGGTGGTGGTACTTGATTAACTATCAGCATGATGACAGATGATAACTCTCAGTGGTCATATTGGCCAGGGCCATCCTTGTACTCATTCTGAATTTGTCTTTAGATCACTTTCAGGGGAGTTGGCTGGGGTTCCCTCGGTTGTCTAAAGTGGTGGGTTTATTAGTTGTCATCATGGTTTATTTTCTTCCTTTCCTCCTTTCCTTTCTTAGCACTATCTCTTTAGACATTGTGAGTGTTGATGTTTTCAAAGACTATCACTTTGTAGTCTTAAGACCTTGTCTTGGTGGTACTAAGTGTTTTCTGACTGCACTTCTGTTCTTGTCTTCAGTCTCCCCTTAAGTATTGTTGAATAAAAAATTGTTTCCACCCCACCCTAACTCCATAATTTTTTGCTAAATTGAAGTTTGTCTTTGACACAATGACTTCACAGGTCCTTGCTTGAACAGTATTCTTTCTGAAATTGGTACATTGCATTTTGTTTTCTTTGCTTTTAGTTGTGTAATGAGTGGCATGCACCTTAAAATGTTGCTTCTGTGGGGGATTACTTTACTTGTATGTAGACTAAATTAGTGAAGTAATAGCATGCATGAGTTGAAGGTAGGGGAAATGATGTCTCTGTGACTAACTTGTTGCCTCCACCCATATTATCTTTTTCTTCTTCCTTTGGTCCCTCTGCCAGCAAGAAGTTGTCTCTGTTTTCAGTGAGCAGTGCTGGAATAGAAGAAGAAAGCAGAGGGGAGAGAATAGAGAACTGTGTTGATGATGCTTTTGTAGCTGTGTGAGTCTGGAGAGTGAAAGGCTCCATTCATGGGCAGTCATTGTTACTGTCCTGCACACACTCAGTGAAGAGGTTGCAGATAAGTTTGAAGTCTGCCATCTGGTCTGGCGCAGTTCAGCATCACCCCCCACCCCTCTTTATGTCTGTAAGCCAGTTTACACAGCTGAGCGATTCTGCTCATACAAAGATAATGCAAAATTTAGCTGGTAACACTACATGATTTAATTGCATTTTATTTTTTAGCTTTTACTTAAACTCATTGTAGATTTATACTTGATGCATGAGGGGTAAAAGTCATGAGAAGAAGAGAGTGACCAGTGCAATAAAGCCACATGGTTTTTGCTTCACTTGACAGAGAAGGCAGTGTAGAGTAAACATTAATGTTCCTTTTCAGGGTAAAAAAGGGAGCTTTGGAGGCATGACAGTTAATAGCAATTGTCATGGAAGCTCAGCACACATAAATAAATCTGTACTGTCTAAAAGATCCTGTGGGATAAAATGAAAAAGTTGAAATGGATATTAGGGAATAATAAAGTTTGTGTTTCATAGCAATTTTGCTATAGTTCTTACATGGACATGCTAGCATTTCATTTGCCTGTGCAGCAGTGTAACACAGAAACTTTGGTACCCATTTAAAATTATCGAGGGTCATGTTTTATGTGGGATTGCTAAATGTTGCTATGTATGAAAAGGCAGTTAACTGTTAATGTATGCAGACAAATAAACTGATGATGTATGTGGCCTTTGTTAGGCAACGGTGTCTTAAAATAGAGTTGGACTGCTGAATCTCATCTGTTATTTGTAGGTGGTTGAAAGAAGAGTTGTGGTCTGTTTT